>LSSK01001097.1:0-27575 GCA_001969505.1 Zancudomyces culisetae | reverse complement strand
TCTGATAATTACTGCCTGTGTTGCATTTGTTACTGCTGCCATACACATGCATGTGATTGACCACGATATTCCAATAAATGGAAACCAGAATGATGGGCGGGTTTTTTTCAAGATTATATTGGCAAATGGTTCCATAGCAATGTATGTGGTGAAAAACAGAGAGTTAATATTTCCTTGATCTGTTGATGTCAGATCTAATTTCTCTATTATTCCATTGATCAATGCCGCACCCATGTTATATCTATCCATTGCTCCCGCAAGGTACATAAGGTACATAATCGGCAATACTCTGATGTCAATCTTTCTTATTGCCTTTTTTAGCACGGACACCTCCTCTTGAGTAAATTCGAGACCCTTATTCACCTCACGTCTTTCTTTTTCTCTGCCATGGCTATCCTCAACCTCAATACCCACGGTTTTCTCAAGATCACTCATTTTGTTTTTTTGGTATATAAAAGCCACTAAGGGTGTTGGTGGTGGTTATTTGAGATTCTAGCTCCTTCTGTTTCTGTTTCTTGAGTGAGATCAATGAAAAACCTTGTGAGGAGAAAGTTTGGTCCTATTTATAATGTTTTGTGGTTTATTAATCAATATTCTTTCAAATCCAGTATCTGCCTATGAAAGTTTATTGTCCCGCACGTGTACTACGTTGTGTTAAGGCTAAATGATGCCCGAATTCAAAAGGTATGCATTTGGTCTGTGATTTCGACAATAAAAAAAATTTTTTTGATAAAAAAATTTTTAGCGAAATTATTGATCGTGTGAAAATTTAGGAATGTGTATTTTGGTTACCTAACATTAAGCAACAAAAAAACCCAACTTTGATAAATATTTAGTTATTTGAACTTCTGTTTTCCCCGACCCTATTATTGGCCCAGTTGAAATAACTGAGCTTGATGGGACTTCCTTAAAAATTATTCCGTAGATATTTTTATCCCGATGCTGTGTGGTACATATTTTTGTAACCTCCACCCATAATTGTTGTTCGAAATTTAGTCCATGTAAAATTAGATTGATTTTTGCTAACTAAAAAATAATTAAATGTATAATTTTAGCCAATAAAAAACAATAAATAGAAACATGCTCAAATACTGCAACATCTCTGGCTGTGATTAAAGATAATGATGGTGATAAGAAAAACTAGTATTGTTAGATTCTCCTGACCTTTCCTTGTTTTTTAATTTTATTTTGCATAATGGGTTTTATATGTAAATGTAATATAACTACTAAAATTATCTCAATAATATCTATCTAGCCAATCCCTTTCCGCTTATCGAAGCACCCTACACTCACCCGGTATTAGCTCGGAAAGCTGTTCCTGCTTCAGGTTGGTCCGAAGTGATCATCCTGTTGTGGAATTCTAACAAAGAATCTCATTGTGTTCAGTCCAATTAATCGATAATCGCTTTTGGTTTTTCAGAATTATTTCGAACTATAATTATGACATAAAGCCATATTTCTGTCACCAGCTGATGCAACAGCTTATAGTATTCGCTTCGGAAAAATAAGTGATGAAGATTGAGAACAAATGACAAGTAAAAAAAATGCACAAGGATATTTATTTAATTCCTGAATCTAGACAAAACAACGAAAAAAAAGAATTACAAAAAAAATAAATTAGTCGACCTCTTCGATGGTTGGACCAGAGTCACCACCAGCATTACCTGGAGCACCACCAGCACCTGGGAATCCACCTGGAGCACCACCAGCGCCAGGGAAGCCACCTGGGGCAGCACCAGCACCGGCACCAGCACCTTGGTAAAGCTTGGTCATGATTGGGTTAGTGACCTCCTCAAGCTCCTTGAGTCTGGACTCGTATTCGTCCTTGGATGCTTCTTGGTTGTTTTCCAACCAGGTGATGGTATCGTCGATGGCTGATTCCATCTTAGTCTTGTCCTCAGCAGAAAGAAGACCAGCAATCTTCTCATCGCGAACAGAGTTGCGGAGGTTGTAGGCCATGGACTCGAGACCGTTGCGGGCAGAGATGCGGGCAGCGATTTCTTCGTCATCCTTCTTGTATTTCTCAGCATCGTTGACCATGCGCTCAATGTCCTCCTTGGAGAGACGACCCTTGTCGTTGGTGATGGTAATCTTGTTGCTCTTTCCGGTGGTCTTGTCAACAGCAGAGACGTTAAGGATACCGTTGGCATCAATATCGAAGGTTACTTCGACTTGAGGAACACCACGGGGAGCTGGAGGAATGCCGGTAAGCTCGAACTTACCAAGCATGTTGTTGTCGCGGGTTCTTGCACGCTCACCTTCGTATACTTGGATAAGAACACCAGGTTGGTTGTCAGCATAGGTGGAGAAGATTTCGGACTTCTTGGTTGGTACAGTGCTGTTGCGCTTGATGAGAGTAGTCATGACACCACCAGCAGTCTCAATTCCGAGAGACAATGGGGTGACATCGAGAAGAAGCAAGTCTTGGGTCTTCTCACTGGTATCTCCAGTCAAGACGGCGGCTTGTACAGCAGCTCCGTAGGCAACAGCTTCATCAGGATTGATCGACTTGTCAAGTTCCTTTCCGTTGAAGTAGTCTGAGATCATCTTTTGGACCTTTGGAATTCTGGTGGATCCGCCAACCATTACAATTTCACTGACTTGTGACTTGTCGACCTTGGCGTCACGGAGAACCTTTTCTACAGGGTCCAAAGTTGAACGGAACAAGTCGTTGTTGAGTTCCTCAAAGCGGGCACGGGTGATTGAGGTGTAGAAGTCAATACCTTCAAACAAGGAGTCGATTTCTACTGTGGTTTGGGTGGCACTGGACAAAGTGCGCTTAGCACGCTCACAAGCTGTTCTCAAACGACGCAATGCACGGGCGTTTCCTGTCAAGTCCTTCTTGAACTTGCGCTTGAACTCCTCTGAAAAGAATGATACCAATCTGTTGTCAAAGTCTTCACCTCCCAAATGTGTGTCTCCGGCTGTTGACTTGACCTCAAAGATTCCTTCCTCAATAGACAACAAGGATACATCAAATGTTCCACCTCCCAAATCGAAAATCAATACAAGCTTCTCTCCACCTGCTTTCTTGTCCAAACCGTAAGCAATGGCTGCTGCTGTTGGCTCGTTAATAATACGAAGTACATTCAGTCCTGCAATCATTCCTGCATCCTTGGTTGCTTGTCTTTGAGAGTCATTGAAGTATGCTGGTACTGTGATGACAGCATCCTTAACCTCTGCACCAATGTATGCCTCAGCTGTCTCTCTCATCTTACTCAAAATCATAGATGATATTTCTTCTGGGGTAAACTTCTTGGTCTCCCCCTTGTATTCTACCATACAGTATGGCTTTCCTTTCTCATCTACTATCTTGTATGAAAAGTGTTTCATATCTGATTGTACTTCTGCGTCCTCAAATCGTCTTCCAATCAATCTCTTTACGTCAAAGACTGTGTTTGTTGGGTTCATTGCTACCTGGTTCTTTGCTGCATCTCCAATAAGTCTTTCTTCATCTGTGAAGGCGACGTATGATGGTGTTGTGCGGTTACCTTGGTCATTGGCAATGATTTCAACTCTGTCGTTTTGCCATACTCCCACACATGAGTATGTTGTTCCCAAATCTATTCCTACTGCTTTGGTTGCCATTTTTCTTTTCTTGCAAATTCAATAGTGTATTTTACCTTTTGAATTATAAATTCTTTCTGATTTTAAAATTACAGTCGAAAAATCTTTTTAGTTTACTATTTATATCCAGTAAATATTTTTTCTACTTATTCGTTTTCGTACTGGTGAAAAATATCAATTTTCATGGCTTTTTATATGCTTTTTTCTTTAGCCTCTCCCCTTCTCCCCTTCACCCCTCTGTTCTTTTTTGGTCTATCTGTTTCTTTGCATAATGTATAATTCTTGTGCTTTTCCTCCTCAAAATTATCTATCATGTTCCTGGTTTTTCCATAAACCTCTTTTTTTTTCCAATCCATCTTTTGTTTACATTTTAATGCAAATCTCAGAAAAAAGAAAAAAAAAATTTTTTTTTTGCAAGAACAATGTCATAATAAAACGAAGACCACCTAGTGGCTAGAAATACTCTTTTTGTTCTATTGATTTCGATTTGCTTCCATATTTCCAATGCTTTCCCGTTTTCCTGCTTTCCTGCTTTCCTGCTTTCCTGCTTTCCTGCTTTTTGTGGTGCTCATCCTTTCCTATGCTATTTTTGCTTATGGTCAAGAGTACAAATTAGCATTTTTTTGGAAAAACTGGGTTGTGTAAACTGCATATCTACACTGTTTTTTTTTTCGCTTTTGTTCCATCTCAAACTTGTTACATTGATCTGCACATTTTTGCCTTCAATAACATTACTCATTTATTTGTCAATCCACCTTCATCTCCACCTTCACCTCCTGTTCCTGATCCTCCTCAACACAAAAACACTCAAAAATGAAAAAAATAAGCCATAATCTTTCTCCATTCTTCTCCCCCACTTTTCTTTCCTCAGCTTTCTACATTTCAATTAGTAGTTCCAGTAACTCGCTTTTAAATCAGAAACCCCTTTCATTTTCTTGTTCATGCATAGCCCAATTTATCCATTCCTGTCCCCCTAAAATTAAAGTGTGTTCACGCACTTATCTACACTCATTTGCTTTTGTTCCAAACTAAATCTACTTATCCTACTATTTCCCGTTTTGTATTTCCCGTTTCTTGTCTTCTTTTGATCAACCAATTTCCTTCAAATCCCCTAGACTTTCTATAACCACAAAAACAATTGCTTCGGTTACTGATGGAGTTGTGTTTATGCTGCCATTCTTTAATACTCTCACAGTATTTGCCACTATCAGAGTATCACAAACTACAGAGTGCAAAGCAATCCAAAGCAGGCTAGAAAATGGTCATCAAGAACACAATACAAACCTTGGTCGTTTCTAAATGCCGCATTACAACTAGACCATGTTTTTTTATCATTACCTTTAATTTACAAAACGTATGACATATCCGCAAAACATACTATCAAAATCTAGAAAGAAAAAAGATGGTAAACAAGGTTACTAACTATCGCTTTCTATAAGAAGCACGTGAGCGTGAACTTGATGTTGACCTTGTCCTTGACCTTGATCTTGACCTCGAGGATCTTGTTCCTGACACATAGCGTCTAGGACTGTATTCCTTGCGGCTATACTTGCGTCTCCTGCCTCTGCTCCGATACTTTCTTGTATCTCTATCACTACTCCTACTTCTGTGTCTATTCCTACTCCTATGAGTATCATTGTCGCTCTCACTGTCATTACGACTATCTTTATCAGTGCGCCTACTTCTGTATTTATCACTACTCTTGCTTCTACTTCTATCCCTGTATCTACTTCTGTATCTACCCCTGCTTCTAGATCTTGAATCAGATCTCGAATAGTTCTCTCGTTTTTTATTTTCATTTTGCAAAGAAGACGACATAGCTGATGGTAAAGCATCTCTTGCAAATTTTTTTTCCATCCCACCCTCACCCTCACTTTCACCCTTCACCTCACCCTCCTCGCCTTCTCTTTCACTAGAGCTCTCTCTCTCCTCTAGTACTTTACCCTTTGATTTATGCCTTTTGGCCTCAGACGAACTCGCTCGTGAGCTATAGCTTGAGCTACGGCTGCGACCGCGTTTACGCTTTATTTCGCGCTCATCCCTTATTTCACTTTCATCTGAGCTCTCCCCCTCGCTTGATTCCCCACTTGACCCTTTGTGCCTTCGACTCTTTTCCCTCTTATGATCTTCCAAAAGCTGTCGTCTTTCTAGTTCGATTCGTCTACGCTCACGCTCCATAATTCTTTTTTGTTTTTTCAATTCCATTAGCTCTTTATCAAATGCCATCCCCTCCACATATCCCTCCCCTTCTTCCCCCTCCTCATTCTCCTCTCCGCTTTCCTTATCACCCCCTTCCTCCGCCCCTCCTCTTCTCCTTGGTTCGCGTGATTTACGCCCAGTCAGATCAATCCCCAATGCCCTCGCCATCTTTGCATTTTCCTTCTCCTTGGCCTCTAAGATCTTATGTGTCTCATAATGCTTTATTTTTTGTCCACTCTTTTCCATCTCCTCGTGGATAGTCATGCCAAATGCAGGATCACTAGATAACTTTCTTTGGCGGTTTTGTTCCTCATACTCTGCATACAGCTTTTCTCGCAATTTTTTACATTCCTGCTCAATTTCTTCTTCGTCCAGCTCCTCTTTTTCCTCCAACATGTCCTGAAACGCCAGAATTCGATTTTCAATCATTCGCCTGCGTTCATGCTCCAGAATTTCTTGGTCCATCCGTTTTCCCAACTTACTTCCATCACGGCTGAATGATTCCTCCTGCTTTCGCTGTCGTTCTTTTCTCTGTTCGTATGTCTGTTGATTTTTTATGTGCGATAGATTACGCGTTACGTAGCCGCTTGTTCCCGTACCACGGGTGCTGTTTAATCCTATTCCGTTATACATTTATATTTTCAATCCCTTCTTTATTGTCTACAGATTATTTTCCCTCTTCTCGTGTCGTGGTATCTGGAAAAAGTACATCTGTGTTTTTCCACCTAATTTGTCTATTATGATTTTTAAAGTCACGCAGATTTTATTCAAAGTGCATTTTTGCGTTTGTTAATTGAACCAAATCATGTTGAATAAAAAAAATTTTCCCCAAGAAAAATGTGCCAGAACCAAATGTGCGTAATGCCTTACATAAAACCGAATAACTCCAGTTCTGCAATTGCAAGAATCACTTTGAAAGTGGATAAGCGTACTAGCGCGCAAAAAATAAAAAAGATGATCAGTGCGACTCACAAAAACGGAGCATATGACTAACACTATTTCTCTTTTGTAACCGCGATCAATTCAGACTTTATGCAGGATTTTGAAAATGCTACGTAAATGATTATAACATGATTCACACTCGCACATAGTGCAGGTATCAAGCTTCTCGTTGAGTGGGAACAAGCAATACAACTCACGCTAGATTGGGATCAATTTTGTATCTTTACATATCTAGGTCACACATTTTGAACTTTTTTGTTATGTGCACCAAGTATATACAATGGTTATTCACTAAAGTATTTTGTTGTATACCCTCTGCTTTGCTGTTTCAATTTCTTTTTTTCATATTTGCACAACTTTTTGTGTTTATAATTTTTTCCTCATCTAATGCTAAAATCACAAATCTTTAAAAAGTATATATAAAAATGATGGAATAGCTAATTTTTGAATCGTCATTTTGCTAGAGCACATTAAAATTTAAGGCCAGTACAATCCTTCCAGCAAATAAAATCAGTAAAGGCTTGTGTTTAATTTGGTGGTGTGAAGTGACCAAGTGGAGATTGTTTGGAAGTTGTAAATAATAATAGTAAAAAAATTTTTTTCCATGCAGTTCCTATTTTGTTGTTCAATCCCGCCTTCTATTTGGTCAACAGTATTGGTTTATGAACCAAAATAAAACAAAGAAATTGCAAAAAATCATAAAAAAGCAAATAGTTTGGCAAAAAGGAAACAAAATTATGCTGGATATTCCATACAAATTCTTATTTATACATTTGTACGTTATAAAGTTTTATTAACTTCAAAAAACACTCTGAATTCCACGGGTTCATATTTACACTAGGAGGAAAAGCTTAAATCAACCAGCACAGCAATCAAAGATGGGATTAATTGTTGACCAAGTAAGTATATTTCCAATGTTAGGTTAAGTCCAATTCTCAAATCGATTTCTAACTAGGTAATCTTGGTGTAAAATAACAGGTTGTACAATTGGTATCAATATTTGGAACCATCCAAGTCTTTAAGAGACTTGGCCTGGACCAGCCGGAAAGCTTGCCGTAAGTACACACAGTAAATGTCACTTGTATAAACGTTTAATGCAGACATGTAGGAACAATATAAAAAAGGACCGAAACTGAAGCTTGAACTAAAACCAAAATAGAACTCTCCGAGTGGTTTACTGTATTTCAACAGTAATATACTTTTGTGTATGCTTTGGTATGAGACAAATGGCAGCTGCAAAGAACGATAACACACCTCTTGAATATCCTGATCCAGATGCAAAGGAAACCCCAACAACTATAGTGACAACCAACAAAGACTATGATGTTTCAGAAGTAATGAAACTTATGAAATCATCAGCAATCACTGTCGTGATGATGTCGCTTATCCATTACCAATTCAAAATAGTTCAGCCCCTTATGATCCAGTCTGTCTTGCCTCTCATCACATTAGTTAGAAGCCCTGCCTTCAACGTTATTGTTCTTGGCAAGCCCGCTGTTGACTCTTATGCTCGTCCTTGGATCCCAAAGAGTCCTTTTGCGTAAGTTTTCCTTTATTGTTATACATTGGTTTCTTATTTTTACACGCATCTAATTTTTTCCTTGCTACATAAATAGCACTGAGGAGCCAGCTCAACCACAATCTGCCGAGACTACCCCAGCTGTTTCTGATAAAAAAGATGAAGCTGGAAAGAGCACTGCAGTTAAGGAAGATTCCAGCTCAGTTCGTGAGAGAAAGACAAAGCTTTAAGCCTTTACCACAAGTTTTTAGTATATATACATGTCTCTTTATACCTTTTCTTCCCATATCGGGTCTTAATGTTTATTTACTGGATCTGGATTTATATATAGCTTATATTAAATTTTAATAAATAAACTAATAATATAATCAATTATTTTGCGGAAAAAAAGAAAACCTCTTTGAAATATACTTATATACAATCTTTTTCAAAAAAAGTTGAAAAAAAGAAATAGAAAGCTTTAAGCGAGCGAGACGGATTGGATGCACGAGATGGCAATGTTTAAAAGATATAAAACCCTAGAGTTAAGGGGGCCCAGTGGTAAAATATATAGTTTAGGCTGGAGCTTGGATGGAAGATATTTAGCTGCTGGTTCTTCTGATGGGAAAATAAGAGTTTGGAAACCTGAACAAAGCATAAAAGTAATAATAGAAAAATTGCGTATAAATGCTTCTAATAGAAAGCAAATATACTAACACCTAAATGCGTAAACATGTATAGGATTGTTTTGATTTAACTGGACATTCTCAACAAGTAACACAAATATGCTTCAGCCCCACCGATCCCGAAATTCTCGCTACTACTTCACTCGACAAAACAATTCGCATTTGGAATCTTATTCGTAAGTATCTTGACAATTAACCATTTTTTATGTCTGTTATCTTTGTTATTTTTTGATTTCTGTTCTAAATTTTCGCTACAGAATGAAATCTAATCAAAATTTCAAACACAGAGCAAAGTACTATTCACACTATCAGCACTTCTGGAGGAAATATAAACATGGCTTGGAGTTCCGATGGAAAATACATTGTGGTTGGGAACAGAGAAGATTGGTTAACCCTAATATCGGTAGAAAGAGACGCGAAACTCAAAAACAAATACTCCAGTCGGATAGTTAATCATAAAAAGTGTGAGATGGAAATAAATGAAATGAAATTTGACAACAGCTGCACAAAGCTTTTCGTAGCAACAGGAAAGGGGGCTATCCAGGAACTAAGTGTACCTGAATTTGACTTGAAAACTGAGCTGGTAGCCCATACCTCCAATTGCTACAGCCTGGACATCGACAGCAGTGGAAAATACCTAGCCAGTGGTGCTAGCGATGCTCTGGCTCTTTTATGGTGTTTGCAGACAAATATCTGCGTCAAAGCATTTGATGAGCTGGAATATCCTATTAGAAGCCTGGGATTCAGCTTTGATGGTCGCTTTTTGGCCACCAGCTCCGAAGATAAGTTGGTAAACATCCACGAAATCGATCATTTGGCCTTTTCGTGTGTAGAACAAATAAAAGTCAAAAGTGCAATGAATGCTATTTCTTGGCACTCCACTAAATATGTTCTTGCTTTTGCCGGCGATGAGCCTTTTGATAAGAGTGGATCGGAATATGTAGTTAAACTTTTTGTTCCCCGGTAACTGTACACCACATACTATATGTCACATACCATATAAACTATACATTATACATTATACTGTCTATCATTTTTTTTTCTACTTTTTCTCCTGACTTAAACAAAACCTACAGGATTTCCCTCTGCCACAATGCCCATGTACATTTATTCCGTTTTATTTAGATTTTCCGTTTAAATTCGTTAAGCTTTTATATAAGTTATTATTCATGACAAAAAAAGCTAGATAAATTATCATCTCATTTGGGGCAAAAAGTGAATCTCATTAATCGTAAATGTACACCAAACCATACCCTAATGTCCATGCCAGGATAAAGCTTAGCACATTACCAAGAAAGTTAGAAATATAAACAGACAAAATCCCCCCGCTGCCAAAGTACTTTTTGCTCTCGAATCCGCTTCGTATAAAAACTAATCCTGTCAGCATCGTGTACATCACAAAATAAAACACAAAACCTAGATATCCTGTTAGACCCAAAATCCCGCTACTAATTCCAATAAGCCAAGAACCTATCGAGTAGATGTTGCCTAGGTTCTGCATGTTCTTCACTCGCTGCGTCTCAAAAACCGCCTCCGATGCTTCCTTTTTTACTTGAGTTTTACTTGCCATCCTGTACGTATTTACTTGTCTATTATTCTGCTAGTATATGTCAGCTTCCTGTTTCTATCAGTTATGCTACCTCCCTTTTGTGTTTGAGTTTATGTCTACTTTTTTTTGAAATTCTTACAGATTATACTCTTACATGAAGTCAGCCTATTTACAGTTGCAATTTTTGTAACATGTAAAAACCAATTAATATAAAATTTCTTCCAAAAAAACGGCTTCACAAAAAAAAAACATTTGGTTTATTTCTTTCTAATAAGTAGACATTCATCAGCATCACAAAAAAAATGGCAACAATAAAAACCCAAGCTTATTGAATTTGCACAAAAATGAACGTGGACACATTATTAATGTGAATCTAGAGCATTGGATAGCTCGTTATAACAAGCCTCTACAGCCTGCTTGTCCAACCCAGTTACTGTAATCAGAACATTGGCATCCTGTGTCGCAAGCTTGCGTTCTAATCCGTCATTATGTTTTGGATATGAGCCTATCTTTACATTATCCTGTGCATACTTTTGTTGAAAGTGGGATAAAATTGGTGCTATAAATGACTCGGTAAACCTAGTTCCAATAACTAGCCTTGTGTATCCATCGATATGTATTACCCTCTTTAGGATTTCATCGCCATCATTCTTCATTGTATCTCTGTTTGCATTCAAGTCTTTGCTTTTAGTTGCAGAAGTATCAATACTATCACTATTACATCTTTCACCCCCAGCCTCAGTACTTTCCACATTTGTTTCTGTTTTTATCTCCGCTTCTACTTTATACGTATTGGGTTGTTGTTTGGCTTTTAGTCTTTCTATGATTAGATCTAATGATTCTCTGAAATAGTATGGAATTCCTGGAAAAACGAACACATTTTTATTGACTACTACTACAGGAACCCAAGAGTCCTTATGTACAAATATTTTCTCAGAGATCTTTGGAAGTAGGCCCATTTTTGCTGCTGCTTTTTGACGCAAGCTTCCATCCGGATCTGGAAGAACCACTATTTTTTGCTTGTCTGAGCTGTTCAAGTTTTTCTGGGCTCTAAGTTCTTGCCACATTTTTTGCATCCCAATCTTTATCTTTTCAATTGTTTCGGGATGGTATTCCAGCTTACTCCCAAATGCATTTGCTAATGCCTCGTAGGTCACATCATCATGTGTGGGGCCTATACCTCCACTAGTTATCACCACGTCGTATTTTTTTGATAAGTTTTGCACTGAATCGCTTATCTCAGTGATTTCGTCACCAATGACCTCGATTTTTTTCAAATCAAAACCTGCCTCAAAGCATTTCTTGGCTAAATACTCTGAATTACAATCCTTCACCTTCCCATTAAGTATTTCATCTCCTATTATACATGCTGCTATCTGCAGAGGTCTATTCCTGTATACGGCTTTTTTTGTGCAGCTATCGCTGTAACCCTGGATCTCTCGAGCATTTGACGAATCTGTGGTAGTATTTTTACCTGTACTTTTTGCGCAAGTGTGTTTCAAGTTGGCTTTTACCACAATCCCGAATTTAACCGCGCCACATCCCAGTCTCCTTCGAACCACAATCATATTTTATCCTAATTCATTTCCTATTTTTTGACTTGGTTGTGGCTTTATTACAGATTTCTAATTTATGCCCTTAATTTGCCTTGTAACTTTTTTTTTGCTTGTCTAGGGGCAAAATCAAAGGCATTGGGCTATGCGATTCCCAAATTAGTAGAATTTCGCGCTGGGCTTTTGAGTCATTATTTTGCATTATGGTGCCGAATGTTGAGGAAATAGTGGGAATAATTTTCATACTCTTGGATGAACCCCTGTTTCAATTACTATTTTGCCTATTATTTAGTTATAGCAATTATTATTATGATTTTCTATATTTATAGAAGGACGGAGGTTTTTTAGAGAGGAGACTCAGAGTTTTTTACAAAGTCCTTTCACCATTTTTTTTATATAAGACACTTACATTTATTACTAGGAAGAAAAGGCGGCTAAGTAGCCTATTAACGTTCACTATATAAAACAATTAATAAAAAGATATACATAAACATTAAAGATTATAAACCTCAACCCCCTCCTCAGAGCCAATAACAACTGAAATAAACAATAATTTGACAAATAAAAAAGAGTGTATACCAAATACCAACACCGCGCCTTTTATGTTCAGCAACATAGTTTAGAATTTACTTTCTAGTTAAAATGCGACACACCAAAGTTGAATGATAGAAAAGTTTTAGCTTATCTGCGCTCTATAGGTTTATAATACCCAATAAAAAGAACCGGAACACCTTATTATTGATTCAGTCTGACTATTTGGGTTTAAAAACGCCGCAAGGTATACATATTAGGTTTTACGCTAACCCGAAGCTATTCAAAATGATGTTGAGCACACAAACAACTATGTTACCAAAAATATTGTCCACATCTACCAATTGATTTTTCAGCTTAACGGAATTCTGGATTTGTGAATGAAAGTGTATAGCGTGTATGTACTGATACACGTATATGTACGAGTAAATGCAGTGGTTGTACACTTAATATCCCGGATGAATGGTAAGATAAACTGCTATGTTAATAAACCCACAACAGCGAATAAACCAGGAGCTCAGAAAGCAACAACTCTTACAAACCCATATACTGACATCCTTTTTCTCTGGCAAATTACCCACAATTGCCGATTCCGTTTTTATTCTTATTTGAGAAGCTTCAATTATTTTTTTGATGTTGTGAAAGCTAGCTTTAGGCCAATGGTGCATTAGCAGAAATGTTCAGTTATTTTTTTAAAGCACTTCACAGCGAAAAAAATATGGCAAGATAATTTGCAACTTCAAACGGGAAATTGCCAAGAAATTTACATCTGTCTATATGTATTTCAACCAAGATTCTATTTCTCTATTGGGCCTTTTTTTGGTTCGCATGACCTTATTTTTTATGACACTCGTTTTACAAGTTTGCAATATTTATTCCATTACACTTTTGTTTCATAATTATTAGAAAATAGTGAAAATAAAAGGCGAGTGAAAAAGTAATAGCAAAGCAACAATCTTTACCATCAGAATAAATATCACTATTGCTGTATTAAAAAAATAAGGCAAAGGCAAAAGTAAAAGCAAAAGTAAAGGCAAAAGTAAAAGTAACTATTTACGGATAATTGCTTTCAAATTGTACAAATAGCGACTTAAATTTACAGCGGAGAATAACCACAGAAAGTACGATTGAGACCTCGAAATGGGTAACTGTTTGTTGGTAATATTGAGTATCATATTGCCGCCCTTAGGTGTCTTGTTTCTTAGGGGCATAACGGCAGATTTTATAATTAACATCGGCCTGACAATGTTGGGCTACATACCAGGCCTAATCCATGCCATTTATTTAATCAGTAAATATGGTAGCGAGAGATGTGAGGTGCGGGGTTACCATCGTATTGATTCGGATCAAAATCATACAGTAACTCATGTTGTAATTATCAATGAAAATACACCTACTCGGGCTGAGAGTGAACCCTCCAGCTCTTCGGGCCCTGCGCAACATGTTGTGCCAGCTTCTGTACCGAATGCGAAGTCTGAATCGGAGGAATTTCCAGGCCCTATTGTTGTTGATGTTAAGAATCAAGACCTTCCTCCAGCTTACGGATCAATCCCCAAGTGATTATCTGTGATTATCGGTTTAATATAAAAGTATCATTCTGGATATTTTATTTGTGCTTTTACCTTTTTATTTTAGCGACTACATTTACAAGAGTCCTTAATCAAAGCACAGACCACAGGATATGTGCCAATAAAATTCCTGTTAGTCTCGTACCAAGGTTCATATAGTGTATTTTTTATCTTTACTTTTGCATTTGCTAGGCTCAGTGTGAATAGAAGTTGCTCGAGTTTTCTTTTCTATCTTGGCTTTTGACATTTTCTGGGTTTACAGTTCAGTCTTTTCTTTCTATGCGACCCAATGGATTTGTGGACCGTGGAAGTTATCTTGCACAAAGTTGAAAACCAGCCTTTAATCAACCAATGTGTTTTCTCCATGCTATTATGTTTTCATCATCTGTACTTAAAATGAAATGAACAGATACCTCAGCATTTTCCTTTGAGACGATTGCATGCCATTACGGCTTATCATAAGGTTTCTGTAAAATTGCTTTATTTGCTCGACTTAACCATGAGATACTACGTTGTTATAGAATATACAACAATTGCTTTTCTTGCTGATCGTTTTACATTTGAACATTTTATAATCTGTTGTGGTGGAATTTTGAAAAAAGAAAGTTTGTTCCTATGATTATAAGTATAAAAAGGAAACATAATAATAATGGTTGAGCATAAATTCATCAAAAGAACGATACAGATATAGCTTTCACAGTTCTAGCTATAATATAATTGAGCTAATTCTATAGTCACCACATTACTTAATTTCAACAAATCACTTGGGCCTGTTAAACTGAAACTTTTCAGACTAAAATAAGAATAAGAACACCAACATATCGCATTTTGGATAAAAATTATATTCGTATAAATAGCGGTTGAAAGGTTTATAGTATATCCGATATGGAGAATAAAAACAGAAAACAACAACAAGCTGTCGCAATAGATTCAATCACCCTGAATGTGGTTAGTACGGTCATTCCACCGCTGGGTGTGTATTTTTATAGAGGGTTATCAGAAGAGTTAATAAGCAGTATAATCATTACAAAACTATGCTATACTGCAGGTGCAGTCCATGCTCTCTATTTAATTCACAAGAATCAAAATAATATGCAGGAGGTACTAATATGTACTCAACCAGAGCGCGAGGAACTTAGGACAGTTGTTAGATGTCAAACGTGCAACCCAGCTAAAAGGGTTTCGACACTTTTTTTTCATACCTTAAGCATCATAGAGCCATCATTGGGTGTTTTGTATCTTCAAGGTGTATCAAAAGACCTGATACTAAACTTTTTTTTGACACGTACCGACTATCTATTAGGATTACTCCATGCCTTTTATTTGGAAAAAAAGGTATTATCATAGTGTGTGGGAGCTACGCACTTGATTTAAATAAGTAAACATATATGCATATGTAAGGATCTGTAAGCACAGATACTATTCGAAAAATGTAGTGGTGTTGCTGGTATCAACATCATGTTTAAAATTGGTTAAAATACAGAAATTTGGTACAGAAGCCAGTAAAATCGAGATAGTACCAAGTCGCTTTTACATAGAAGGTTTTACTAGTTTTTTTCTATGGTATTTAAACAATAGTAAAATAATAAATTTTTTTCAAAGGCTGCATTCTTCTACATTGATGTTCTTTCTATGTGTATTCTTTTTTTTTTTTAGCAAGATAGAGAATACAAAGCATGTGGATTTCGAAAAATTGTTTATATTACTGTGTAGCTTGAGCTCAGTTTTGAAGCACCAATGTTATTGGGGGAAATAAAATGTTATTTACACCATACGTGCCTCCCTTATGGCTAAATGCAAAATAACCTATCGCATATCTCAGCATACATTATGTGTTGTGTTAAAATTATGACCTAATTCTATAGTATAGTAAAAGGGTAAACCGAGGTTTTTACAACAATATGATTTACATGACTATTGATGCTCCGCATTTTTGGTATTGAAACAACATCATTCAATCAACGTGTAGCTTTTTTCTACCTAGAGTTTCTAATTAACTCTTTTTCCTTTAATTTTAAAAAGACAAGTGGTTCATATACCTTTTCATTCGCTACTAATTAAGCTGCATGTGAGTAAATTATGAAGCAATAACGCAGTTTTGAAAATGTGGTCAATTTAGCAAAATCCTTAGAGGTATCTTCAGCTTTTATGTACATTCACTCCAAACTTAATTGATTTTTTATGTCAAAAGCCCAGTTTTTTTTTGCGAACACTGATACACCTTTTGAAAGTTTGATATAACTTTACCTTGCCGAGCTACGCTAATAATAGCAAGTGGGTTATACACAAAAAAAAAACATGTACGAGCACAATACACGTGGGTTGTGTATCCCTCTAAAAATCTTTTTTAATTATTGGGCGTCGCTGCTTCATTCCTGATTTTTGCCCCATCAGCAACAGATGTCCTTTATACTGAATATTTTTGTTAAAGCTTCGATTTTCAGCAGTAAAACATTATTGGCTCCTCAATGAGAATCATACTGGTCTTCAAAGGTTGCAATCCAAAAAAAAGAGAGTTATGCAGGGCTACAAAGTTCAAAATAGTATATTCTGGTGTATATCTACTATATTTCTTCGGATTTGAGTCGAAATACTTTGATTCACAATATAAAGTGCATACATCTTACTATTACATAAAAAGACAACAATCGAAACATAACTCAACTTTTCAGAAAAGTTAAACGGTTTTAAGCATAAAATAAAATTCTTAACAAACTATAAAGTTGCCAAACCAAGGAAATGGACATAAAGCTAAATTTTGTAGAGATATACAGCAGAATTGAGGATGAGTATTGGCATTTTATACAACTTCTGGGGGTGGTCCTAGTAGCTAACCTCCTTGTGATAGGGAGAGCAACATTGTTGAAAGAAATAGGTATGGAATCATTAAATAACACGGAGGCAGTGATCGTTAGTAGCCAGGAGCTACCCAAAAGTCGTAAAAAAATCAACATAAAGGTAAATTTTACTAATTAACTAACAATATTTGTACTAATGCTATACTTCAAGCAACTAATACGTAAAATAACATCATACAATAGAATCCTTTTTATTATCACAGCATTTCGGAGCCACAAGAAAGACCAACTAAAAGGAAAATCAACATTTATTCAATTTTGAGCATGCTAATAGAATTGCCTTTAGTACGTAGTGAGTTTAGAAATACCGATGATTGTTGGTTAAAGCGAGCAAAGTGGTCGAGCTTTGAACATATTGGACATACGTCACTGTATCGTACGATTGAGGAATATTTTATGCTCTTTTCTTGCACAATAGACAATTATAGCGGATCAAATATTACGAAAAACAAAATGGAAAGAAAAACAAAAGTAATAAAACCTGTACGAGAGTCGGGGGTCGTACTCAAAAAATCCAGCATCATCAACAGCATGATACGCAAAGCGCGTATAAGCGCGCTAATGATAAATTGGGATGAGATTGTTGGTGTATTTCTGTCAGGAGTGAACAATACTATAAATATAACTGGTTTAATCATTATGGTGCATAAACCACATGATTCCGAGACCCAAAGAATATACAATACTAAAACCGCTGAGATATGTTCAAGCGAACCACATACGAACGTTGGCAAGAATAAACTGCATTTTAACAACGGAAATGACATAGAAAGTAGTAGTTTGTGCAAAAATAGTACTAGTGGAGTCAAAATGACCAGAAGCAAGCTTAAAAGAATATTTGACTTTGGTGTTGATACATTACAGGATTTTGGTGAGCTTGATTCAAGCGTGCTTTTCGGCTCGTACAAAAAACATAGTGTATATCCATGTAACCTGAAAATACTACAAAAAAGAAAGAAAAAAAACATCAACGAGCCTCAGCAGCTGTGGATATACAACCTCTATACCAAATACTATAATTAGACAATGGATGGTTTCTGTACTTGAGACATAGTGTGTACTTTAGTTGTACTGTATTAATAGTTTTTTTTTGTTTTTGCATGTGTTTTTATTTGTTACTCCCGTTATATTAACTAAAAGATAATTTTGCACATTATTAGTCCCAAAAAACGCCCATAAAACATCAAAGTACAATAAAATTGTTGATATGGCAGACTGTGTGCATCAAACAGAGGGAGGGTAATTCACAAATACTTGTTAAGAATACCAAAAAACATTCTAATTTTTAACTTTATAATGACCATAGTTCAACCGAGTGAGATGGATTAATTTTCTTTGGGTTTGAACATTTATAAAATTTGTATAACAGACACAACATTTTTATGAGAAATAAAACATGCTGCCCCATTTGCCAAGAAACAAAACGTGTGTAGATATTCGGAGCGACTCTTTGTATACAGAGGGTTTTTATAGTTTTTCAAAACCAGCCTTCCATCCAAGACTCAAGATTTTGCAATATTACAACAATCGAACCTTAGGATGCTGCTGTGAGAGGTTTTTGTTGTCTCCTGTTTATAGCTACAAGATGAGTCGATTTACCTATAAGAGGATGAGTGTGTGAGTGTGTGAGTTGAATAGTGAACATCACTCATAAAGCCAAAAATATTTACAAGCTCTCCTTGACTTTCAAAATGAGGCAGTTCATTCAACATAAAACATGCGAATTTCCTTGAAAATGCTGAGAGGGAAAGGATTTCGTGTTACACCAACAGCTCATTGGATAGTATGATAACAATATTGTTTGAATTCAAACCATCAATATCCCAACCAGAAAATCCAATGTTGTGTTTGCGAAATTCTTATTATCGAAAAGGAGCGAGCAACTTGAGTACATGGCTTCCGGTTGGCCATTTCTGGCGGAATATGCTTTCTGTGCTAGTTGCACAATCATAAAAATGCAGATAAAAATATAAATAGCTGACATGAAATATCTTGGTTTAATAACAAGAGGAGGATGCTAATTATTTTCCCAACAAAACCAGTGTCGAAGTTTATCACGAGCTTGGTAATCCATTTGTGTGTATCTATTATGATGGAGGATTTCCACATTTTTCAATATATATTACAAAGTGACATTTACCCCCATTAGAACAATACCCAATGAGAATGGCGTTTTTTTAGATACTCGAATTCTATCCTGGAGTTGTAGATTCCTCCCAACACTGCAAACCTCTTTGAATGAAACCACGCCAAAAATATTGCATCTTCGTTTAAACAATGGAGTCATGGCCCTCCTTCTCCATACCCAGTTTTCAGGTTAGGTCTTTTTTTAAAATACCCGCTCCCACTAGGGTCTTTGAATACATTTCCTGCCATAAAAATCGAGCTAAAGTATAATTGATAGTAAACACGTTTTGTGAATCCTTTATCAAAAATAAGGCCATTCTCCTATTCTGTGGTTATATAAATATACAAAGTTACACCATATACTTCTTATTCCGCAAAACCTACATATATTTAGTTTGCTTTTATTTAAGAAACAGTTTCCTTTTTCTATTTATAGCAAAAACAGTACCGCAAGACAGAAAACTTCAACAAAAAAATGCTTTATTCTAACCCATGTCCATGCTCATGCTGTGGTTCAGGCGCAACCTCATCTAGCTGTAACTGCACAGGCTCTTGTGGAAACTGCAACTGTAGCTAGGCTTTTCAAAAGATGATACCCCAAATTGTATCCTGACATGGTCCCTTTTTGTGGTCATTGTACATGAGCCCATTAGTTAAGCCTGTAATGTACGTGGTAGAACCGGGTTTTTTTTTAACAGCATCGAACGCTTTTGAAAGGATCGGATAATTATTTAGCGATGTTATACTGGGATCCTTACTTACACGTTTATCATTTTATCTTTTAGGTTTATGGTCCTATACTTCAATAAACAGTATCCCGCTCTAAATTCGGCTTCACTTTACTAAAAAAAGTATTTTTTTTGGGGGGGGAGGGGGGAAGAAGAATGGTTGACTGACGTTGCCAATGTATCAAGTGGTAGACATTTAATAATGTGAGTATGGGCGTGAAAGGGCTTTAGTCATTTTTACATGTAGAGATATCCATTAACAGTTTCTAGTTATTTACAAAAAAAAATGATACTCGAGCTTAGGCTGTTATCAGCCAAACTAGTGTCTTTTTTAAAAAAATAATAGAGGGCCTCTTTCTAAACAGTGGGATAAAAAACAAATTGTATCTCTTGCCCTAAAACGCAGTCCATCAGAAAATTAAAGAAAGCTATGTATTTTTTTCATGCATGACCAATTACAACATACAGCTCTGTTAAATCTCACCGCTGCCTGATATATATATATATATATTGCTATTGACACTTAAAGCACATAAACTATCAACACACCTACTTGAATGAAATTGACTGACATAGCACACATGGATAATTCCAAAAAGCTGTGAAGCACGCTTTCTGAGACACGTATGGGTCTGCTCAGCCTAGATACGAATGCTAAATCTTTGTAGTCATCAAATTTAATAACAGATAATCTAGTAAACTTGTTAGTGAACAGTACCACCCGGTTCTCGGGGTTTTGTATTACAGTCATCTTCAACTGTGCTTAACCACAAACAAACATTACTGCGTTTAGCTAATTTGAGTTTGAGATATTTATAAATTAAGGTTCATATTTACTCCTACCCACTGTGCATAAAAAAGTATATGTTCGGCTTGTGTTCTCAGTGACTTAACATGATACCTATTGATGAGTGTAAAGAAATAGCGTGTTGCCTTTTTTTTTTGAGCAAACAAAATTAAGTATATTTCTGAAAATAATCGCAACCATTATTAATCTTGAAGTGTTTCTAAATTGTGCTTGTTAAAAGTAGCCACGACTTGAAAGAAAAATATGAAATTCAGATGAGTCCGGCCTTATACATAATAGGCTCACCATATACATCAATGTCGAGCAATACTATGGTCTAGATTTTCAAACTATCCTATTGTTAAACTATTTTATTTTATAGTGCCCCCTGGATCACGTTGTGCGAATTTTTATTAAATAATAGAAATAATACACTAATTATGAACAAGTCTACTTCTGTTTGTTGAGATAAAGTGAAAACACATCACTGAAGATCCTAAGACTAATATTTTTTACTGTGCACAAAAGAGCTTCCATACACACTTCGAAACATCAATTGGTTTATAATGTGCTACTTTGGATTCTAGTCGTAGTACCTTTGCACACTCACAAATTAAAGTTTATTAACATTGAGAATAAGCCAATACGTTAGTACACTCTAGAATTAAAAAAAATATTAAATAGATCCGCATTAAAAAAAAAAGGCCGAGATGTGAACAAGAAGATCATATTCAAATATATCGAATCGTCTGGTTAGCCACACAGCCTATTGTATTCTAATTAATTTATACTTTGTAGATAGTTTTACAAAAAAAATGCTTAAATTAAAAAATACCTGGAAGCAATTTAATATATCCACTTTATTGATACATATAGTTTATATACACTAATATGAGAGTGATAGAAATAGGAAAGTGTTGTAAAAATACTCTGAATGTATTCACACCCGTGAAACGTTTTTGGTATGTAAAGTAAAAGTATATAAACGTATGTTTATTTCCCATATGATGACATTTTCATTGCAATCGAAATCATAAAATTACAAACAGCTACGCTTATCGGCCACAAATACAAACAAAGGAAAAAATGCTTAAGAGTACACTATTAATCTCAGCCCTTGGCTTGATCACCACTCTCGCCTATTCACCAGAGGCGTGTAACTGCCATAACCAAGACTTGTATTCTCCCCAAAACTTTGAAGACGGAGCTGTGTACAATCAAGCGAATGACATGGGTTATGAAATTAAACGACGACGTCCTGCACGACGCGCTGCAAAACCAGCAGCAGCACCAGCAGCACCACCACCAGCAGAAGCCGAAACCGAAACCGAAAGTGGAAGTGAAGAAGGAGATAAGAAGACAGAAGAGGAACAAATGCGTCCTAACATAGGTGGTGGCTCAGAAGGTGAGGGTGAAGGAGAGAAAAAGAAGGAGGGTGAATAAAGACATCACACGAAAAAAAAATAGGTAGGAAAAGATGGGTTGGTGTGAACAAAATCGACTAAGAAAAAAACCATAATTTTCCTGCACCTTCAAGTCAACAGCTTGTGCTTAAGAATTTCCACCAATTTTTCCTACACGATATTATGCATATCAATTAGATTTATTTAGATTTTAACGTAGTTGGTTGACTCCTCCATTCGAAAATAAACCACATAATCAAAAGAAAAAAATACTATTACAAACATGGACTGTGTTAGTATTGGAATGTTGTAAAAAATAGTGAAACGAGATATGAATAACTAAATTATAGTTGAAAAAGATGTGTGGTACTAGTTGACTCTATTGATATGGTTACATATATTATACCACCACAACCCATGGTAACATGTATATTGGTGCCTAAAGCCTACTTTAAGGACAATAAATCATTATGAATGTGTGTGTGCTTATTGAGTTTGTTCCTGGTACCACAGAATTTCTTCAGAAAAAACGAGGCAAAGGAATGATTTCAATATATGATTATTGTATACTAAACAAATATATAATTTTTATTCGTTTATTTATATATTATTAGGATCTGCAAAGCAAACATTTGTACCTTTAAAGGTATATCTGTAATTTTCAACTTAGCAGCCAAAATAGGAATCGGTGCTCGATATAGATCGTCCTGGTAATCATCAAGTAGACATTTGTTCTTAGCCTAATAAAAAATGGCACTGCCAACCAGCGGGATTTTTTCACGAAAGCAGTTCCGAGTTTTGATACTTATTTTATGAGTGATGAAATGTAGTTTGAGCGTTATAAAGATGTAAAAAGAAAAACGGAGTTGCTTAGTGGTGGGACGTTATCAAAATAAGGTAAAAGCGGATACTCAGCATTTACACGGTTCAAAGCTATTACATTGTTTATGTTTTGTAATTCACCCGAAATTTCCTTCTAAATTAGCAAAATCGTCATGTTTATTTTTTATACTGATCTAATACGTATAAAAATACTGGTGAATGAAATAAAAATCCAATTCCGATTTTTTTTTTTGATAATTAAAGAGTGAATGGGCAGGAATACTCACCTGATTCAACTTTGCGAGCTAAAGGAAAGGGGCTAAATTGAAACTTGTTGGTAGTCAGTATCAATTTTTAAATGTTTTGTGCAGTGTTTTGTTTCTGCGAAGATTTGTTTCTTGCTGGTAAAAAAAAATCAGCACAGAAGCCATTAGAAAACACAGTTTTTGGCAACAAGATATTTTCTATCACCATAGAATTATAAAAGGAATCAAAAACTTGAATAAACTAAGAGGATTTTTATGTTACTGAAAGCAGCAGTGACAATTACCTAATGGATAATTTATTTTATAAATACTGATTTTACAAGAACAAGAAAAAATTCATTTAATATATGGTGAATACTCAAACATCAAGATAGATACAAGTTGTAGACTAATAAAGGAAAGGAAAATCTGAAGAGCTCTGATTTAAATAATAGTTAGTTTTAGCGTCTATGAGCTCATAGCACAATAAAAGAAAGAGCAGAATAAGTATTGAAAAAGCATACCAAGTTAGATATCGCCAACAAGCAAAGATAGTTCATAGGTGTATTCATTAACTTGGTTATTTCTAAAGTTTTTTTTAAAAAAAGCTAAATAGCCGTGGTAAAAAGATTTTAATAACAAAGTGGTACTAATCAAGATGCAGAGCAACGAAAGCGGATCAATCATGGAGAAGAAGATAGTGGATAGCGTAGAGGGTGAGGACATGGGTAACGAGCTGGCTACTATTTTGGAGAATGAAAAGAAGATAATACAGGGCAAACTGACAGGAAAAAGCAAGAATATTGATGAAGGAGGCAACGAAAAAGGTGCAAAGAAGGGTTTTTTTTCAAAATCTAAGAAGCGAAAGAACAAAGAGGTGAAACCGCAAGTATCGTATTTTAGCTTGTTCAGATTTGCAACAACGGGGGATAAGCTAATGCTACTTATTGGGTGTGTCTGCTCAATTGCTGTGGGGGGATCTATGCCAGTTATGACTGTTTTTTTTTCAAAAGTTATGGGTGATTTTATCACATACAACGTTTTGTATTCTCAAGGCCATAAAGCGGAAGCAGATCACATTCTTAGTTCAGGAGTAAACAAGTCCGTATTGAATTTTGTTTATTTAGCAGTAGCGACATATGTAATTTCATACATTTCAAACATATGTTGGAATATAACTGCAGCGAAACAAGCAAAAAGGATGAGGGAGATATATTATAGATCAATTATGAGCCAGGAGTCAGAGTGGTTTGATTCAATCGAATCCGGCAGTTTAACAACAAGGATGACTTCAGATGTGTCGTTGATAGAAGATGGCATTAACGAAAAGTCAGGGTTTTTGTTACAATATCTAGCTACATTTATTGGTGGGTTTATACTGGCGTTTGTAAGGGGGTGGAAAATGGCATTAGTTGTTCTTGCTGTAATCCCGTTGATTGTACTTTCTGCTAGTTTTATGGGCGTGAGTGTGGGGAAATGGACTGTTAAGGTTCAGCAGGCGTATGCCGAGGCTGGAGCAGTTGCAACTGAGGTATTCTCGAGCATGCGCACTGTTATGGCGTTTAATGCACAAAGGAGAGAGCTAGAGCGATACACAAGCAAGTTAGACAAAGGGTTCAATGCGGGAAATAAAAGAACTATTATACTTGCATTAGGATTGAGCGCAATGTTCTTTTTCATATATGCACTTTATGCTCTTGGATTCTGGTTTGGAGCGAAGCTAGTTAGAAATGGTGATTCTACACCAACTAATGTACTTAATGTTTTTTTTGCGCTTATGATTGGAGGGTTCAGTTTAGGAGGCGCCACACCAAGTATTTCAGCAATATCAATGGCAAGAGGTGCTGCTCCTGAAGTCTTTAAGGTTATTGATAAGAAGTCCAAAATCGATGCCACGGACCTTGAATCTGGTGATTCTGCCGAGGATATACAGGGCGAAATTGAGTTCAAAAATGTATCGTTCAACTATCCCACCAGAGATGAAGTAAAAGTGCTTGATAATGTTAGTCTTAAAGTAAAGCCAGGCCAGAAAGTAGCATTTGTAGGGGAGTCAGGGTGTGGAAAGTCAACAACTATAGCATTGGTTCAGAGATTGTATGACTGTCTGGAGGGAAATGTACTGATTGATGGAAAAGATATTAAAAAATATAATGTACGAAGTCTACGCCAAAACATGGGATTGGTGAGCCAAGAGCCAGTACTATTTGGAGTAAGTATAGCACAAAACATCAAATGGGGAGCAAAAGATTATGAAAACAATCCACCAACACAAGAAGATGTTGAAGAAGCATGTAGGGGGGCAAATATACACGATTTCATTATGACGCTTCCTGAAAAGTATGAAACATTGGTCGGAGAACGAGGTGCATTGTTATCAGGAGGTCAAAAACAGAGAATAGCAATTGCAAGAGCATTGATAAGAAATCCTAAAATATTATTGTTGGATGAAGCTACATCAGCATTAGATACGGAATCTGAAAAATTAGTTCAGGATGCACTTGATAAGTCTATATTAAATCGAACAACAATTACAATTGCGCATAGATTGTCAACAATAAAGGATTCAGATATGATATATGTGTTTGGTAAGGGACAGATCATAGAAAGTGGGACACATGCCGAGTTGGTGGAAATGGAAGGAGCATACGCATCATTGGTGAAGGCACAAGATTTGAAAAAGATAAAGGGCGACTCAACTGGTAAGAAAGTGGATCCAAAGAAAGAAAAGGAATTGAAAAGGAAAATTACGGACGCAAAGGATAAAGTTGGAGAGCAAAGCGCTTCATCAGTAGATAGTGAAGAAAAAGAAGAGGATAAACAAGGGTCTTATGATGACTTGCTCTGGGTCTTCAAAAAATATTCTCTACATACAGCAATTTTCCTACCTGCCTCGTTCTTTGCAATGCTTGATGGATGTTTGTTCCCATCATTTTCAATTGTGTTTGCAAAAATGTTAACAGCGTTTGGAATTCCAGACTTGAGCGAGCAAAAACGAAAAACCGATTTGTATGCACTCCTGTTTTTAGCCTTTGCTGTTGTAAGCTATATTACCCTGTGGCTTAGAATATATTTGTTTGGTAGGGGTGCCGTGCAAATGAACGACAAGTTAAAGCGAGATATGTTTGAACGTTTTGTATCTCAAGATAGCGAATATTTCGATCAAAAAATAAATGGTTCAGGCGCGTTGACATCAAGGCTCGCTTCGGAGTCTGATGATATTTATAAACTCAGTTCTGATGGATTTCCTCTTATTTTCCGAGGAGTTGGGTCGTTAATCACCGGAGTGGTTATTGCATTCACTAGGTCTTGGATGCTGACCTTGGTTATTTTGGCTGTTATCCCCATCATGATTTTTGCCCAATCTAAACAATCTAGAGGTATGATGCGATTGGTCAAAAAATCAAAAACCTCCGAAGAATTAACTGCGCAAGAGGCATCCGAAGCTATTGCCAACATCCGAACTGTAACTTCTTTGTCTCGAGAAAATACATTCATCAGTAACTACGTAACTAACAATGTCCTACCACACAAAGCATCAGTAAAGAGAGCATATGTTAATGGTATTTTCTATGCATTCTCACTCTCTGCCCCATTCTTTGTGTACGCACTGGCATTTTATTCTGGTTCGAGGTTTGTGATCCAAGAGCATATTAGCACTGAGCAGATGTTCAATACTCTATACGCAATAGTATTTGCTGCAGTTGCACTTGGTTATACTTCCACTGTTATGGGAATGGTTCCAAAGGCTCTAAATAGCTCACTGAAGATTAGAGAGTTATTTGGTACCGAACCGAAAATTGCTGCACTCACCAAAGAATCTCAAGAGCACAAGCCCATACTCCCTTCAGAACTCAAAGGTGATATCAAAGCCGATGACGTCTCTTTCTCCTATCCCACTCGTCCCGATGTCCGCGCTCTCAAGCATGTCAACGTGAATGCTGCTCCAGGCCAAACAATTGCTCTGGTCGGCTCTTCAGGGTCTGGGAAATCAACCATCATTAATCTAATACTTCGGTTGTACGATGTATCGGATGGGTCGGTTAGTGTTGATTCAGTAGATGTACGAGATTGGCCTTTGGATAAACTACGTGATCATCCGTCACTGGTATCACAAGAACCCATTTTGTTTGATTGTTCAGCATCTGAAAACATCAAGTATGGTAAACCCGATGCAACAGAGTTTGAGGTTCAGCAAGCTGCCAAGGCTGCAAATATACATAACCTGTTGATGGATTTACCAGATGGGTATAATACTAGAGTTGGAGGTAAAGGATCAATGCTGAGTGGAGGACAGAAGCAGAGAATTGCCATTGCAAGAGCATTGATTAGAAATCCTAAGATTCTATTGTTGGATGAAGCTACATCAGCACTGGATACAGAATCAGAGAAGGTGGTTCAATATGCACTGGATAAGGCTAGTGTTGGTAGAACAACCATTTCGGTGGCACACAGATTATCGACAATTCAGAACGCGGATTGGATATACGTATTTAAGAGTGGCGAGGTGATTGA
>LSSK01000186.1:3200-17801 GCA_001969505.1 Zancudomyces culisetae | reverse complement strand
GCAAGTTTCAAGTGGAAGTGTGAGTGTCCCATAAATGCTTTAGATGGTTTTTTTTTAGTATAATGTCTGTCAACTCATTGATGCAAAATTATGATCACTATTGCATCAGGTCATAATTTGATTCCAGCTATTAACTGTTTTTTTTAAATTATTATTTTAAACATTTTGGGTTTTTACTATACAACCAAATATATAATGATTGCGGTGAAAGCGGGCAAGTAAAAGGTAATAAAGAAGAATTTTAAATTCACCATGAATTATGCAACATAATATATTTTAGATGACCCACAGGTATAAAACTGAGCCAATTATATTATGTAATTAAATCAGTAAATGTAAAATAATACTAAAAAAAAAGAAGATTGAAACAAGAATATCTTCCTCCCCCTCCCCCTCCCCCCACTCTTACCTCCCAAACCAAGTAAATCAAAACAAATTTTGATGAAGAAAACTAAAAAGAAAAATAGGGAACTATTGGTTTAATTCGAAAATCTGAGATTTCACAAAATCATATATAAACTCCTTTCAAAGATGCATAAAGGATGTTTAGCTGCAAGTATATATATTATATATATATATTTTTTAGCAAGCTTGAGTATTTAAAACTTTTCTATAGATCTGAATATTAATAGGATCAAGAAAATAAATTATGCAAGAAATAGATATTGAGTACTGGGACAGGTGAGACAAAAGGAAGAAAGATAAAACAATAACTGTATGGTGAGGAGCGGGGAAGGGAATACCTGAGCTTGAAATAAAATGAAAATGGATATATAAAAAACATAGAATTCAAAAGGAAATCCAAAATAAAGTCATTCCTCACGATGTTCACACGTTTACTATTGTTTATCCGCTAGAAACGAAGAGTGGGATGGGGCCAAAGATACCGAAAATGGAGAATTTAAGGTATATTGCCGGGGTTGACACCAGCTACTACAGCGAGCCCAACAATAGTAACTGTGGTTGTGAAGACGAATACGAAATTGTGGTTGCTGGGTTGGTTATTCTGGAATACCCAAGTTTAAACGTAACAGTTTGTCCATTTGGCTTACTTACAAAGATATATATGCACAAAGTATCTTTAAATAAAGGAGGTTAATATTTTGAAGACCTTTTTATAATTAATACTAGGTGGTATACAAGGATCATGTTTCCAAAGTGATAAAACATAGTACAAAAAAATGTACCAATGATACCAATGATTTCGATGATAGTGAGGAAAAGAAGAAGGTGAAAGAGAAAGAGAAAGAGAAAGAGAAAGAGAAAGGATCGACAGAGATTCAAGGATACAAAGCGGGCTTTTTGGCAGCTAGGGAACTTGGAGGATACCTAGAACTATTTAAAAGAAAGAAGGAGAGAGAAAAAGAAGACAAGATTATCCCACAAGTACTGTTTGTTGATGGAAACGGATTATTACACCATAACAAAGCGGGACTTGCGAGTCATTTAGGTGTGGTTTTGGATATACCAACGATTGGTGTAAGTAAAAACTTTTTGAAAATTGAGGGGAAAAAGAGCACGACAAGAGTTGGTAATGATAAGGGTGATGGGCAGATTAAGGAAAAGATTGGGGATGAGGATAGGGATGAGGATGGTATTGGACCAAAGGAAATCAAGAGAATGGTGGCTACAGAATTGAGCAAGACATCACAAGATGATGGTGGGGAGATCGAGATAGAAATCAAAACCAAAAACGATGATTTTGTATATGGAAAGGTAAATAAAAATAAAAATAAATAAATACATAGATAAAACTAGTTTAATTAAAGAATTAGTACAATGAGTGTAAAATAAAACTAAAATAAAACTAAAGCTAAAACTAATATGAAACTAAAAATGAAAATGAAAACAGGCAATAATACCAGTAAAACGAAAAGACTGTACAAATCCAATATTCGTTTCTATTGGGCACAAGGTGAGTTTGGATTTCGCGGTTCAGCTGACCAGAATATGTTCAAAGTATCGAGTTAGCGAGCCGATTAGACAGGCGGATATGTATACACGAGAGATAGTTAGGCAAGTAGTAGCTGATAGGTGTATTTTGGACCAGAGTCAGGGCTGAGAGGAGAAACTAGAAGCTGGAACTTTGACCCAATGGAGAGAGTTAAGATTTTGTAGGAGTGGAAGACAGATGCGGGAGTTGTAGGAGATTTCGATTGTTTGGAATGGGTAAAATTGAGAAGCAAGGAAAGAGAGCGGAAGTGATAATTGTAAACCCATAGGTCGAGAGAAGCGGTGAGATTGGAGTTGGAGTTGAGATTGGAGTTGGAATGGGTGGAAATAGACAGGCTATTTAGTTGTATATCGTCTTCAATGTTGTAGTCTAAAATGACAAACGAAAATTTGGTTTCATAAAGTCTAGTGATGTGAGCAGTAAGACAAAGAGGAGAATCAAAGGAAGAGAACAAGTGGGAATGAACAGCAGTACGTTCAAGGAGGCGCTGGATGAGGCGGGAGCGCATGGATTTGAGGTTGCAAAGGTGGACAATGGAGTCGAGGTCAGAAAGTTTAGGTAGTTGGGCGTGATTAAATAGGAGCATACGGTGGACAATTAAGTCGGGGTATCGTCGTAGCGGGGAAGTAAAGTGAGTGTAGAAGTTTGAGTTGAGAGCAAAGTGGTGGTAGTCGGCAGGGTGGACAATGTTGGAAGGACAGAAATAAACGGCATTACGCATGGCAGAAGTAAGGATGTGTATAACCAGACGTTTATATTCAGGGTCGGCAATGTTATTGACGGAAGAGTGTATGGATTCAGCCAAGCAGTTGGACTGTGTAGAAATGGGCAAGTTAAGAATATCAGCAGATGCTTGCAGACGACTAGACAAAGGCGGGCCGTGTCTTCGCAGCAAACCCAGGCGGCCGAGCTTTTTATACAACGTTTCAGCGACATATTTATTGGCCAACAACATTAGCTCTTCAATTAGCTGGTGCGCTGGCGAATCTATGTCGCCCTCAACCACCAACTTGCCGTGACGTGCGTGTATTTTGGGTCTGTTAAGTGAGAGCGAGCCATTGCTGAACCTCTTTTTGCGTATTTTCTGGGTCAGCTGAGCCAACGTTTTAATGGTGTCTTTCATCCTTTTTCTACATGCCTTAGATTCAAACGACTTTATTACTTTGTTTTGGCTCATTCTTTCGCAAAAGTGGCAGTGGCACTTGTACGAAATGTCGTTGTGAGGATTGCTGATAACACTGTCCACCATTTCATAATCTAGTTGTGCCACACTATGTACTATGCTTGTACTGTGCTTTGCTCGCACCACCATCCCATCCTTATCAATATAAAACGTTACGGTCACTGCATATCGCTCTAGGCCCGGTAACAAACTAACCAATCCCTCGCTAAGCGCTCGAGGCAGCATAGGAATGTTTCGGTCCTGGAGATAAAAACTGGTTGCTCTATTTCTTGCTTCAAAGTCCAGGAACGTCTCAGGCCAGATGTAGAAACTGACGTCTGCTATATTGACCCGGATCTTATGCAGCCTGTCCTTGGTCATTCCCACATATGTTATGGCATCGTCTAAATCTTTCGACCCGAATGGATCAATCGTAAATGTAAACTCATCTGTGTAGTCTTTACGCCCACACACTCGCTGCATATATTTTCCTCCGCGCCCATATTCTGCTGCTGCTGTTATCATCGATTGCACCTCCTGCTCTGCTTCACGCCCAAATTCTTCTGTTATGATTCCATGTGTTCCAAGCATTATTGCTTCTTCGTTTGCTTTATCACTTGCTTGCTCATCATCCGCTTTTTCTTTCTGTTGTTTGGAAAACCGTGGCTCTTCCCTCAGAACCGCTGCAAGCGGAAATCGGTGGTAGCGGTGCCACGCAATTCGTTCTACCAAATATACTGTGTCTTTGTCCTTAACAGAATCAGCTGCAACTATGACTTGTGATGTACCTCCCACTTCCTCCATTAGGCAATACATTTCATCTTCTGATGTTTTCCTGTATTTGACATACATCTGAATCTTGTCATTATTCAGAAGAATTCCGACCACTTTCCCAAACATTCGATCATCCACGTTTTCTACATCTGCATCTGCATCATCACCACCTTTGTCTTTATCCTCGTCTCCTGTCTTCATATACTTCAATTCCTCCTCTTTTATCCCCTCCATCTTCCCTTCTCTATACATTTTAAAAAACTTTTCTGACCGCATTTTATTGTCTTGTCTATACTTTTTGGAATTATCTACGCCTGTTCGTCTGTTGTCCTCTGTAAACACTTTTACCACCACAAGCTGCCCATCAAGTGCTCTATTCTGATTAAATATCCCGCTTATTACTACATCTTTGTCAAGAAATTTCCTATCCTTATGCTTCCTCGCACTGTTGATCGTCACATAAGCATCTGCCGATTTTTTTCCTCCCCCAGTTCGGTAAACTCCCAAATAATATATTCCATGTGATACTCCCAGGAGCAACTCCGATTGCTTTTTGTGTCTTTCGTACCATGAACCGGTGATCAAATACTCGAACCTTGCCCTTTTCCCTCTCTTGTTCCCGGGTTTTTTCTTGCTTTTTTTCTTCTTGACATTCTCAATACCACCTGTTTCTGTCTTTGAAATGCTGGTATCTAAATTTATCTCTGTATCACTCTCATTTGTATGCTCTCTTTCTTCTTCAACTTTCAGATCCTTGAACGAATCTGTTATAACTGCGACCTCCATGATTCCACCCTTCTTTTTTTTTTTCTATTTTTCTTGTATTGTGCTTTTTTTCCTTTTTATTGTATTTTTTATTTGTAATATTGCTGTGTTGCTGTCTTGCTGTGTTGCTATGTTGCTGTCTTGTAGTAGTAACAATAGTATTATCTTACCAGTTTTTTTATTTTTTTTTATTCCAGCGATCTTGCGTTTTTTTTTTTCGTTCACTTTTTATTTTGTTAATTGATATGTGTTTTGTGTTGGTTGAATGTTCTAACTCTGTTAAACGTTCATACAGAAACCTTTATACTTGGTATGCAAGTTGAAATTTCAATTTGGTTCCTTTTACCCTTTACAGAAAGAAAAACCTGTTCATTACATGAACTTTACATGTTGGACAATAATTTGTGATATTACAATTATTTTTTTTTACCTTCCCCCCCCCACTATTTCTAATAATTGACCCATTTAGCCCTTCTCATCCCTCCCACTCCACTCCACTCCACTTTCCACTACTTTCTTCCACTACAATTTTGGAACCTTTTAATAAGACCTCTTCATTCCGGCATTTGCAAATTATTGCAAATCACTTGATGTCATTCCATAAAAAAAAAACCAACCTTGAAAATTACGTTAACTTTAATTTGATTTCTCCAAATACATTATTTAAAATAAAATAAAATAATTCTACAAATCTAGTACAATATCTCCCCATTTAATACATACATAACTCATTAATCAATAAGGTTGGTACCAGTTCTTTTCAACTATATTCGGCTACATTCAGGAATCTCCCAACTTTCCCCTCCCAACACTTGTTTGTTACAAAAGAATAAAAGCAAAATAAAAACGTGATTTTTGCCAGTAAATTTTCTACCAAACTCGTGAAAAATAAACTAACTGCATTATTCTTTTTACAATCCGCTACTCCAACTTCCCAACCTCCTTCCCCCCCCCCCCGCTCTTCCCTCTCATCATTTTCGTTTTCATTTTCTTTATTTTATATATCCAAAGAACGACCGGGCCACATTAGTAAATATAAACACAAGCAAAGCTCATACATGTCGTCATATTCACAATTCCATTACAGATTAAGTCTCCCTCTCCCCTCTCCCCTCTCCCCTCCTTCCCAGGAAAGAACAAACATCATCCAACTAATGTCTTTTTTATGTAATATACTAGCATAAATTCGCATTTCCCTCTTCCTCCCCCTACCTGCACCCTCCCCCCTCCTTCCTGCGCCCTTTTACACCAATACCCAGCATATGTCATCAATAATTTGTAAACACCTCACCCTACATACAAAACTTGCCTAGTATTCCATTCATTTGCCCCTCCTCCTCTCCTTCCCCTCTCCTTCCCCTTTCCCGTTCACTTTTCCGCAAACCGTTCTTTTTTCTTTAATCTGTTCCGCTTTTTTTGTTCTACCTTGGTTACTGCCAAAGAGTTTATAAAAAAATACTTATTATTATTATTGTATAATAATTGATTGCAAACACATCTATTTTTGTATATAGGTTTGCAAAGCGACTACACAAACCTTTCTTCAATACTGTTTTTTTTATTTCCAAACTATATCCCTCCTTCCCTCCCTCCCCCCCCGCTTTCACCAGTTCTTTACTCTTTTTACATTCCCTTTCTTTTAATTTCAATTTATAACATTAATAGATTCATAATGGAAAATAACTGTCAAAATAAAAGAAATAAATATATTGTCAGTGGCTTTAAAGCATGTTTGACAGACTAGATAAATCCGAAATATCACAACTTTTGAACCAAACCCCAAAAGTATCATTACCACTACTTTTGTTGTCTTTTGTTACAAATTTGCTTATACTACTGTCCTTTCTAAGGAATTCAAGTCCAGAAATAGTCCGCACACCTTTTACACCCAGAAATGCCGGATAACATTTGAACCCTTTGCTTTCCAGACTAGATATAACCAATTCGCGGTTCTCTTCGGTTTCAGCCTTGTTTCCATGTTTCGAAATAAATACTAGTGCACACCCTCCTCCTCCGCCACCAGTAAGCTTGGATGCAAATCCAAACGAATTAGCTATGGACTTTACTTGTTCCAGAACTGGATGACTTACTCCAAGTTTTTCTAACACGAGATGATTTTCGTCTATACATTTCTACATGTTTTCATTTTCTTTAAAAGATATTTGTCTAAACCAAACTTGAATAGTTGGCCAGTTAGGCAAGTAAAAATAAATTAATAAAAAGAAAAGAAAAGAACTTACTGAAATAGCAGACTCTAAATTGTCCAGATCGACACCTTCCAATTTGTCGCCAAGAGGTTTGTTTACCCCAGGTGTAGATTTTGGTTCCTGAGCATACTCAAGGATTGAGAAAAGCTTGTTACTTATGCAATGAATTTGATTCAAAAGAGCCTCAGTCTCGGTTCTGGCTGCATCATATCTCTTCCTTACACCCGCGACCATTGCCTTTGTGTTTTTGGGAACTTTGGTATCCACAATCAAAAACTCCAGCTCAAGACCTCCATTGTCTGTACTATTGTTAGTAATGTTTACAATTGACTTGTCCTTTTCAAACTTGACAAACCCTCCAAATGTAACTACAGTGTTATCTACACCCGATGGTGTTCCATGCACAACCTGCTCCGCTTTAAACGCCCAAGCATTTACTTTTTGCAGAAATTCCTCGCTGTCTACTGTGGCTTTATCGACTACTCCGCTGGCTTGTAGCATGATTGCTGTCAACGAACTAGCATACGCAGCAGAGGATCCCAGCCCTGCCCCAATCGGTATTGTGGATCTTATGCTGATCTCCAAACCTCTATCCCTTTATTTTTATTCGTACATGCGTTTATATCTATCAGAACACTTGATGTTTTACGAGTATAGTATTCCGGCGTACGAAACGTTAACATTAGTGAAGTGGCATAGCTAACCTTTTTTCAACAGGAATCAACGATGAGTACAAAAACAGAACTACATAAAGAGCAGATGCCATAGCCGTATTTTCAGGTATCTTTATCAATCCTTTTGTCTCTAGCGACTTGGCTAACTCTTCAATCTCGCCTGGATGTCCTATCTCACTCTTGCCTATTATTTTTTATAATGTCACACCCTGTTTTCGAATACCTTTCAAGCATTACTACATCCAAAACAAAAAAAGGCATACTAACCAGCTGGCTTTAAAGCAAATAGGCATTCCGTGGGACATTCAAATTCGAAGCCAATATCCATAAAATCAACAAGAATCTTCTTTGGTTTGATTTCTTTGGAGTACACATACATGTGCAAATCTACACTTGCAGCTATGACAGCCTAAAAACAAATTTTAAAAAAAGTTTCATGTTGTATACACCAGTATTAATACTTTTAAACTCAATCGAGTATGTAGAATGCTGTTCAGATAACCGACCTTCCCATATACCGCTGCATGTTCGCCTGTTATTATCACCTTCCCAGGAGTTGAGGCAAAGTATTCTATGTATTTACAATTTGTTTATGTCTTTCAACAAGGATAAATCTAGGGTAAGAATGAAATGCATCTTATGGTACTTACGCTTAACCCCACTTAATGTCATGTCGAATATTGTCGTAAAATCGCCTGGTTAAAACTAAAATGCAGCAAGCGATTAATGTGTAGCTTAAAGTACTACTATAAGTGACCAAGCTCCAGGAAAGTACTGAGAAATTGGAAAATGAAAAAGCGAAAAGAAAATAGTTAGCTTAATTTCGATTCAACTCGCTGGGTTTTTTTTTGTATAAGTGTTAGATTTGATATTTTTTAAAATCCAGTGTGTATGCTGGATGTGGAATATGGGTTGCAAATCGAGAGGGAGCTTACCAGAAATCAAAAGCAAAGGGACTCAACTTCATTTACTCCCCCCAGTAAAAATTAAAATTATTTTTCCTTTGAGATCTTAAAGTGAGAAAGGAGAGGGACGGATCTTTGCTAAAACGCAAAAAAGAAAGGATAATACATGCGTTGAGTGACACTTAAGCTCCACCTGCATAGAAACTCGTATTTGTAAGAGTGCCATGAAAAAATCAAATTGAACTTCAGCTAAATATATCTCAATGCTGGATGTGATATCAAGTGCTCATTCTTTCAGAGTTAACACCTTGAGCCCCTGCACCACATGTACATACCCCAAATAACATGGGGGGGGGTGTTTTTGGTATCAATTAATACCACTTTGAACTGTTTTTTTATGGGAATAATGATCAAGCAACTTCATATATAAAAAGCAGTGTATGCGTCAGTTTGATCATCCATTCCTCATAGTAAGATTTGATGGGGTTTTAATACAGTCATAGCGGATAATGTTGGGACGTTTCGAGCTGATGGATATTATGCCTTTCTTTTTCATTGTTCATGTACAGCATCTACATTACTAGAAATATAATAAAAGACGCTTTTGAAAGTTCCATCTGATTGGCCCCGTCAGTCATGCCAACTATTTTTCCAAGGGCAATAAATAAACAGCATGTTAGAATCTTGACTCGTGAATACATTACTATGTCTACTTTGGGAGTATTGTTTACTTATTTGATAGATTTGCTGTATTTTTTTTGCTCTTTAATATCTTGCCATCAATTTTTATTTGTTTCTATTTCTTTTTATGCATATTTAGCGCATAGCGAGGATCTAAAAATCAATCCTGCTCAAAATTCGAAATTTGATGCTCTTTATTTTTATTCTGCTATAAAATGGACAATATTTTATCGCGTTCAGTTTTACTGGGAATTCCAGAAAATGAAAAACTGTATGTGAGCATATGTATATTCCCTCATTTTGTGCAATTATTTGGGGGATTTAATGGGTGCACTACGTCGTGCTTTAAGATACCTTTTTTTGTCCTTGGTACACTCGATAATGTTATCTACGTGAGATTTGGCTAGTGAAACAAAAATTGTGTATTTTTTTTTGTTTATCTTGGATTTTGTTAGCAGCTTTCAATTAGGTTAGAATGTATTGGATTGCAAAGCTATCATTACTTGAAAATACGTGGAGTGCTGCCAGAAATACTTCAAGTGAATCTGGTTTTACATATAAACCCCGATATTTACTATTTAAGTTTAAAAACTATACGGAATGAGTAGGGGGGATCTATTTATTTTCGACGACCATAAATATGAAGATATTAGAACTCGGGTTGTAACATCTTTTGTAGAATTAGTAGTACTGTTTTGTAAGAGAACATCTGCAACATCTGTGTAATAGACATAAAACTGAGCTGTACCTGATGGGTAGTCAAGCTACATGAAAAGCCGAATAGTACTCCTTTTGTCCACAATTTGCTTCTTTTTGTTGAGCTAGTCCAACACAACTATTTTATAAGATCATGTCTCTTTTTCTTAGCCTAAGTGGCAGGTATTGGTAATGATGTTCTTGTATCACCGTATCCACTAATCAAGCTGGCGCATTCAGTTAAACATGCACAAATTGAATTTCTGATAAAACCCTGGAATAAGAAAGTGAGAGCCAAAAGTGCTCTTTTTTTTGACCAAAATATGGATCATGTTCTTTTTTTTTAATATAATGATAGGCCATGCTCCCACCCCAATCACTGGATGACAACATGGTGATTCACCAAATTGATGAATTTTGTCCTCTATTTTATACGACAACATGAATTGGTGATATTTTAATAGCCATTTTATTATTTACTAATTGGCTATGTTAGTTATTATTACTTATATTTGGTAAATCAGCCCGGGTTTTTTGTTTAATTTACAAATTTGCATTAAAATTGATAATTATAAATAGAATTTACATATAACACTACCAATAATGCCTCTAATGTGTATTTTTCCCATTTCAACTTTAGGGTTTATTGAGACTTTTTTAACTTTTGCATTTAAAAAAAATTAGAAAACATCAAATTCAATTAATAATGATGTGTTTGAATCTTTTGAAAATGACAATTTGCAAACAAGGATTGATAGATTGGAGGGGAGGCAGAGAGGAGAGCAGAGAAAATTGAAAAATAGCAGTAAAAGAAGGGTGGAGGCGGGAATCTAATAACATAGTACACAAATTTCATGCATGCAAACTATATCTTTGCACCACTCTATTTGCTAACTTCTTGTGGTCAAGAAAGCGAATTTGCAAAAACCACAGCCAATCATACTAAGTCTTTGGTTGCGATTTATCTCCTCTTTTTGTTCCACTTATGTCCGTATTCACCTTGTTTCCTCGTGCTTCTCCCAGAGTTACAACCTTTTCCATCATTTAAACTTGCACCAAACCACTAAAATGCATCTCTGCTTTAACAAGTTGGAAAAAGGGCCTTTTATCCCTATTTTACATTTCGATTTTCAAAATGCAGGTGAGGAAATAAGCTAATACAAACGCTTCAGTATTATAGCAGATGTTTAGTACTAAAAATCGGTATTCTCCGTGCTCTTAACAATCTGAAATTGGTAGTTTTAAAACATTCATTCGACAAGAACAAATGCACAAGTTCTAGAGTGGTACAAATAAAGAATAAGACCTGTATATGATATACACATATATAAAACATCATATTTGTTTCTATCTAGTGGTATGTTGTTTCTATGATAAAAAGCATGCTTCTAGCTTGGTCGCTTCAAAAAACTTGGACCTGAAGTTGGATTGTGCATTAATTTTAATTAAAACAGCATGTGGGTTTATCATTTATTTTTAAATTTTTTGCGGTTTTATTTTTCACTTATAGTTTGTTTTGTGGTTTTGTTTTTGCTTAGAATTCGTTTTTTTTTCTTTTACTGAATGGAGATTTACTCTTTTACCCTTCAAACAAAAGAGCAAAACAAAAGACTAAACAATAGCCCAGTTTAAATAAAACAAAACACCTAAAAAAAAGCATAAGGGCCGTTTACACAATTAAATGCTTTGCAGCTTGGAATGGAAACCACGTTCACTAAAATAAGAACATTAGCGTGCTGAAAATAGCTTTTATCACGCTTATCGTTTTTTATTATTATCACTTCGCTCTATTTTTGCTAGCCTTTGCCTCAATTCTCCTCATTTATTTTATGGTATTTTTTTCAACTGAAACGGATTCGAGCAACGAGAATCTGTAGAGCATAATAGACATAATGCTGTGATTAACTTTCTAGGGTAATGGTTCCAGCCCTCAATTGGATGGCGAAAAACCAATAATTATTTTGCTTTGAAATCCCAAAGCATGAAATAAAAGCAGAAAATTCAACACATTCCTGCTCTTTACAAGGCTGGAATTACTAATTCAGTCTATTCGCATCAAATTCAATTAGCTTATTTTACGCTAATGTTTTTTGTTTTTTTTTCAATTTAGCTACAGGGTGGGCAAATTCAAACCCCACATATGCCTTACTTCAATTTGTTTTGCTTTGTAATACCTGGTTTAGTTAAATTTGTTTATTTATCATTTGTTTTGTTTTGTGGTTTTTTTTCTTTGCAATTGTTAGTACCTTTTGCTGAATTGCAAAAATTAATTTACACCAAATCAACCAATAATCAATGCATAAAATGTTGGTTTTTAAATAACAACTTATCATTTGAAAAATTTAAAGACATGCATAAATATTGGCTAAAAGTCAGCAAAAAAATATAGACAATATAATGCTGAATTGACAATTTTGAAAAAAAAAGAATCCTCAGTAGAGAAAAGAAATAAAATTCCTTTTCTTCTTTTAGTGAAAGTAAACATTTAAAAAAAATTTTAAATAATTTCTTTTATTAAAAACAGTCAAGAGATATATCACTTGAGAATAAAAGTTAAGTAGTAATAGTAAACATGGAACGGGAGAATCATATATACAAAGCCAAGCTAGCCGAACAAGCAGAGCGCTATGACGGTATGTAAAACGATAGTATTTAGATCATTTTTGAATTTTCATTTACCTCATTACTCAATCTTTTTGAAATGCAATCTTATTGCACTTCAGCTTTTGCCAATATTATTACTTTCTTATGGTTGTAAGACGTTTGTTGAGTAGTTTGAGTTGTGGGAAGATATAGAAAGGAGGAAAATAGCTGTAGATGATGAGAATTTAGCACCAATAAAACACTAGTAACATAATTTGATGAATTTGTGTAGAGATGGTTGTAAACATGAAGTCAGTTGCAACTATGGAGGATGAACTCAACGTTGAAGAACGCAACCTGCTTTCGGTGGCCTACAAAAACGTCATTGGCGCACGCCGTGCTTCATGGCGTATTGTATCTTCAATAGAAGATAAAGAAAAACCGAGAGCCGACGAAGTCAAAATTGAAATGATCAAAACATACCGTCAGCAGGTTGAGAAGGAACTCAAGGAGATATGTAACGAGATTTTGAGTGTCCTCGACAGCCACCTTGTTCCAAAGGCCTCCACCTCTGAGTCAAAGGTATTCTTCCTCAAGATGAAGGGTGATTACCACCGTTACCTTGCTGAGTTTGAGTCAGGAGATGAACGCCAAGCCGCTTCTCAGAACTCCCTTGATGCTTACCAAAGTGCTTCAAAGATTGCCGATGATGACTTGGCCCCAACTCATCCAATCCGCTTGGGTTTGGCTCTCAACTTCTCCGTGTTTTATTATGAAATTCTTAATGATCCTGGTAAAGCCTGCCACCTTGCCAAGAAGGCCTTTGATGATGCCATTGCTGAACTTGACACTCTTTCTGAAGATTCTTACAAGGACTCCACTCTCATTATGCAACTCCTCCGTGATAACTTGACTCTCTGGACCTCTGATATGCAAGAAAATAAGGAGTCAGGATATACAGGTACCAAGAACGCAGATGAGGAAAAGCCTGCTGATGCTCCTGCCGAATAATTTTCTTGTTAGACTTTTCAGCTTGCTGAGGTTTTCTTTTTTTACTTTTTTTCCTTGCTCTTAATATGTTTTTAGTGCAAACGAATTTTGGTTTACAGTTTTGACATTCTTTTTTTTTCTTTTACTGTTTACACACATATATAGCATTAAAACTAACCTTTATCTCTTATACAGTAAATTATCTTTTGAAACGCCATTGTTTGGTAGCATTCTTTTGATTCTTTTCTCTATTTGCTCCCTTTGCTGTCGGTGTTTTAAACCTCACTCCTTTAGGTTTTTTAAACGCCGCTGAGCTCCGTTTTGCTTGTACTCAAGAGCATATCATCAACTTAACCACACTTATACTTTGTTTTTTTTTTCTTTGAGAGGAAACGGAATGTTTGATCATTATTTTTAGCAAAATGGCTCCAGATAAATACAAGGTATATAAACTACAGAAATGAAAAGCAATGACTGAAATTCAAGTATTTTTGTATTTTACTGGAATCCACAGTGCTGGCGTTAAAATAACAGTGTTTTGGGCAGCGATCAAAAAACGCATATATTTAAAATTGTCATGTATCAAGAGCGTATCTAGCACCCAAAGCAGATGATAACATTAGCCATGAATCACCGAGTACATTATTTCCCAACTGTGGCTGTAGCATCTATAAATACACATTTTACTATTGTCATAGCCTTTTCCACTTTTTCTTCACCCTTGCATGACTACATATTAGCGTCAAAATAAGATGTATCATAGTCATAAATGGTGTTTTATCACGGCGTTACATTTTTTTGTGACAAATTTAGACGGGTTTTAAATATTTTTAATATATCATGTATAATTGATCCATGTATAGCATTTGTCAGTGTTTCTTTTATTTTTCTTTGAAAACAAGTTGAAATGAAAGTATGCGCATCTATCCTGAATTCTCTCTTGCTTTCATTAGTACTGGTAACCTGAATAGCATGTCCAGTAGAAAGCGGAAACAAATAGACGAATAATGGTATCACAACACAAAAAAGTCAAGATGAGTATATTATCGTAAAAACAGGGTGTATATTCCGCCTAGAAAGATTACTATGGAAACGCAATTACGCAATACTATGATTACCAATACTCAATGTTATTCTATATTTAGCCTGTAAGGCGATTATTGCAAAGTAATAATGGTACCCCCCCCCCCCCCCCCCCCCCCCCCCCCCC
>LSSK01001093.1:0-14097 GCA_001969505.1 Zancudomyces culisetae | reverse complement strand
CGAATCAAATTCTATTCTAGAATTTGGTGAGTATTTTCGAAATGAAATAAAGATGGCATACACACATCAAGCGTATTTTTCCGATTGAAGTACAATTAGTGGTTGCATTTTTGAAGCAAAATTTGACCAAGGAGCCGGGAGACGGAGTGGTTATTGTCGTAATGTTTAGAGGTAGTTTGCCACACCAGAACCATTTAGGTTTTTTTTTTTTTTGGAATGAGGGGGGGAAATTGAGCTTTTAGTTTTGGTGATAAGAAATTCAAATGCAGTTTTGTTGATAATTTGAGTTATGAGGAGATTGGCTGTGAAAATTGTGTCAGTAAAAAAAATAATTACATGGCAAGTTGATGCTAAACAAAAAAAAACTCCCCCAAGTAAAAAGCCTTGGATTTGATATCTAGTGCATAGTAGATTTTGATTTTAAAAGTCAAAGCTAAGCCATCAAACATAATTGCAAATCCGTGCAATACGATACCGAAACAATGAGTCAAGTAGAACAGGAAAAAAAACCATGCAGTGAAGACATTATCAACAAGAAGGTAACTATAAAGCCATTCATTTGACTTTTTTTTTTCTCCTTTAAATTCATTTGGAGATATGAGTGAATTTTGTACGGTTTGAGCTGATAGATGTATAGAAACAGATAAATACAAGTGCATTTCTATTCATGTTTTATAACTATTGCTGTTGTACAACATAGTGGGATAAAACCATTTCAGATGTGATGCTTCGAACTGGTATCGGACTCGGTATCGGAATAGTTGCCTCAACAATTCTTTTTAAGAGTAAGTCTCCGTTTTTTCTATTTCCCTCTCTTGTGGTTTTACTTTTTGTTACCAAATTAACTTTGAATGTAAACAGGTTATGTTTATGATTCAAGAGATGGTTAAAAGGAATGCATGTTGCAATGAAAAAAATTTTAAAAAAACATGTTAGGACGAGCATGGCCAGTAGTATTTTTCACCGGTACTGGAGTTGGTTCAGCATATGCCGAAGCTCAGAGAAGATTCAGTTGTGCTGATGAAGAATAGAATGCTTTCTTTTGTTGGTGCTTTGGAATTTTGAATTTTTTGGATGTGTTGATTTTGTTTTTCATTATTTCCGTTTTTCCATTTTTTTTGACTTTAACACCGATACTGCCATTTATGGACGGGTCGGGTCCATTTTTTATCCACTCTAATGGAACAAAAAAGGGACTAGACCAGCAAAAGAAATGGTGGTAAGCTTAGAAGTTTGAATAAAAACTGCACATATATATATGCATATATATATGGTAGATGCAATTTATCTGGTGTTTGATTTTTGAAGTACTCGGAGCTCATATTAGTTGAATAGCGGGGTTTGGCTTGTCTATTATGAGCAACATTTATAGTATGCAGACTAAAATTCACTCACCAAAGGAGCAAGTGTTATGTAGTAAATATTGATCTGGCGAGTGTAATTCTCTAGATTCTACCAGTCCAAAGCTTTGAGTCGCCTTTATACTGTTTAAACGCTAGTTCAAAAGGGGCTTTGCAAAAAATAGGATGGGTCGATGGGAGATAGGTGAAGATTTGTGAGTAATGGTTGTAGTTATCATAAAGATACCGACAAAACTGGACATGCTTTTTGATTGAAGAACTTTGAAATTTTGGCTTGAATATACCATTAATGCGATCGTGTGTGTATATATGTAAAACGGAGAGTATATGGACCAACCCAATAGTGTCACAAATGTATAATATTCTGTATGGTACAGAGAGGTGAAACATTCAATAAAGTATCCTCATTTTCTAAACATGCAAAATACTAGAATCGCAGGGTTACAAGTTCAAGAAATGGTGGAGAGGGAAGATGAGGGAAGAGGAGAGAGGAAGGTGGTATACAAGATTTATCACCATTTTTTGGCTCAACTGTGTTTATATGGTCATACATTTGGTTTATAAACGCTGATGAGCAAAGCGAATGCCCAACAAACCAGCTTAGAACATGGATAGAGAAACGTTGGTGAATATATAGTGGACTGGTGAGAAGATCCGCAGTAAAATATTTGGTGAGGATTGTTGGAAGAATATGGCACATGATAGCACAATGATGCTCTTTTGAGTAATCCAGGATGTGAAATGTATCTGTGAGGAAAGAGGAGATAAACCCAAAGCTCTAAGCGCAGCTGTAGATGTAGCCGTAGTTGCAGACGGTATGGGAGTTTGCTATGGTATGTAAAACCATATAGAGTATGCTCTCGAGTTGATTAAACTTGATCCAACCTTTCGTATATAGCGTTTTTGGTTGGGTTTTTTATGTAGGTAGGTTTGATACTTGCGTCCTAATTTGCCAAATTAACTGTAGTCTTTTGAGGAATAATCGGCGAATGAAATGATTGTTTAGAAAACAACATCAATAAAGATTAGTTGGCCCAAAAATCAGCAAAGTGGAGCAAAGTGTGTAGGGTAACTTTTTTTAAAAGAAATCTAAAAATACTGCCGCAATAATCAACAAGGCCAAAAAATTAAAAACAAAATTGATTTTAGAGCTGGCAGTTGCAATTCAAGCAATTGTTGCCATCGAAAAAGAAGAAAAAAAGTGCGGTAAATGTTGTGTTTATTTTTTCAAATTGGTTTAAAAAAATGTTGCAGGGTTAGCCAGAACCGCCAGGAAATATATGTTGAGTTTTGAATAACAAAAAGGGCAAAAAACTATATGCGCCCCCACAATAAAAAATTTTTGGAGCAAAAAAAAAATCGATTTTTTTTCTAATGGGGGGGGTTTCCTGGTAAAGCTCTATAAACCTGGGATTCTTAAATCCATCCAGTACAAGCGAACAAGCAAAAAACAAAAATAAAATGCAGGGAAAAAAAAATTTTTTTTTTATTAGAGGGATTGAAAAGGATAAAAAAATTGTTTTATGTTTTGTTCAAAACTTTTATTTCTCTATACTATATATAAAGAAAAAAGTATACAATAAATATATATTAGCCTTCTTGGTGATCTAATATTGTAAAGAAGAAATATAGTTTACACGAAAAATGTAAGTATTGTATTATTGTTTATAAACACGAGAAGCTGAAGCAAAGTGAAAGTATGCAGTTACTTGGTGGTTATGGGAGATGAGTTTTATTTTTACATTTCCGAGATGGTTGAAAACAGCAAAAAGTATCACTAAAGTTGGGATAAAGAAACACTTGAGGAGGAGGAGATAAGATGTGCAAAACTACAAATAAGATGGAGGGGGGGTAGTGCTAGAGTTTATGCGTACTCCAGATTCTTGAGTAAATGCAAGAGTTAAAGATGTGGGAGGGGAAGGGGGAAGGAATAAAAAGAATAACATAAAAATTGTAATGGAAATAGGGCCAACTTGACAACACAAAAGCGACTTGCTGCTTCAGTATTGAAGTGCGGAAAGAGAAAGGTATGGCTCGACCCTAACGAAACATCCGAGATCGCCACAGCCAACTCCAGACAAAATATTAGAAGATTGGTCAAGAACGGATTGGTCTTCAAGAAGCCACAAGCAATGCACTCACGATTCAGAGTACGGGAAAGAATGGCAGCAAAGAGACTTGGTAGACACACCGGTACAGGTAAGCGCCAAGGTACAGCCAACGCACGTATGCCAACCAGCGTTTTGTGGATGAGACGCATGAGAGTATTGCGCAGAATGTTGGTCAAGTACAGAGAGCAAGGAAAGGTTGACAAGCACTTGTACCACGTATTGTACCTGAAATGTAAGGGTAATGTATTCAAGAACAAGAGAGTGTTGATGGAATACATCCACAAGGCCAAGGCAGAGAAGATCAGAGCTAAGTTGCTTGCTGACCAAGCTGAGGCACATCGTCTCCGCAACAAGGCTGCACGTGAGCGCCGTAGCCAACGCATTGCTGCCAAGAAGGAAGCTTTACTAGACGCATAAATATAAATGTTTTGTAGGTTTTCTTTTTATTATAATTCCTGTTGTCTTTTTGGGAATGTTTTTTTTTATAAAGTAAATAAATAAATATAACATCAGGACAAAAATTGAATTGAAACTAAAGAGAGAGAAGGAGAGAGATGAATGAGATGAAATTTATGTATGGGAAGGGGTTAAAGGTGAGAAAAAAAGGGAGAAAGAGAAAGACATAGCGAGTGAATGGTGTAGAGGGGGAGGGGGGGGAAGAAGGTATATCAAAGTATATCAAAGTATATCAAAGTTGAGATGGAGTAAGAAGTAAGGAGTAAGAAGTAAGGAGTAAGGAGTAAGGAGTAAGGATGGGATGATGCTTATAAATTATTCATATTTGATTCATTCTAATTTAAAAGGAGAAAAAAGAAGGAAAAAGAAAAAGAAAAAGGTGAGAGATGATATCATCATTACAATATAATACTATATTATAATAGATTGATCAAATAAATGGCAAGTATTATACAGTAAATAATAAAGGGGATATATACATGTATGTATGTATATGTATATGTATATGTATATGTATGCATTGATTAAAGAAAGGAAAAGTTCTATTAATATGAAATTCGCAAAACACAAACAAACAGATAATTCTGCTTTATTTTAATTAAAAAGTGTATACTAGCAACATAATTTTGAAAAAATATAAAATATAAAATATAAAATATAAAATATAAAATATAAAATAAATAAATAAATAGGTAATGGATAAATAGGTAATGGATAAATAGATGGAAAAATAAATTTGAAAATAAATTTGAAAATAATAGAAATATTAAGAATAGCAATAGCAATAGCTATAACAATAACAATAGCAATAACAAAAAAATCGTGATAAAATAATAGCAGTAATAGCAAATATAATAAAAACAAATTAGTAGATTATTTAATAATGGTAATAAAGCAGATTTAAAACAGTTCAAATAGTTTATTACATTATTTATATTATATTATATTTATTTTATTTTTACTCCTCCACTTCCTCCCACTTTATAATTTTGTTGAATCAAGAATAATAAATCTTAACCTAAAAACTAAAACTAAAACTAATACTAATACTAATACTAATACTAATACTAAATCTAAATCTAAAAACTAAAACTAAAACTAAAAACTAAAAGAAAAGGTAAAAAAGATAAAAAAAGATAAAAGGGAATGGAAAGCAAGAAAAACAAGGATATTACCAAAACCACAATCCAAAATGGATTACTGGACGAGCTGGTGGTCGATAATGAGTATGGAAGTGGATACAAAATAATACTGGACCGGCTACAAAATGCCGAGGTTCGGACAAGGCTACAAGGTCGAGCTACGGCAGGGCTGAAGCGGAAATACCCCGAGAGTTTTTGGGAAGGGTATGAAGTACAATTAATCCAATCAGATGTTTGTAATGATGGGTTGGATGTAGTGGATAGTGGGGGTACAACGATCAGCAAGGGTAGGAATCAGAGACAAGATAAAAGCACTAATAGAGACAAAGACAGAGACAGAGACAAGAATAAAAGTAAAACAGAGGGTAATGTTGAGGGAAAAAACGTATATGTATCAGTAACAGAGTTTTTGAAATACAGCAGAGAGAAACGGATAAACCTGAATGAACAAAAGGAAAGAGAAAGGGAAAGAGAAAGGGATCAAGAGACGGGGGTACTGATGGTTGGACAGGAGCGAGAAGAGTTTATGGAGCGGCTAAGCAGAGGAGATTTTGAGGTGGAGGGGATGATACGGTATTTACCAGAGGGGTTGGGAGCGGATACGGTATTGGAGGAGGTGGTAAAATATCGAGTGGAGAAGCATTTAGCGCTACAGTTGATTCGAGTAGTAGGAATAAAAGAGGAGATTAGGCAGTATTACAAAAAGATGAGTATGATGGGATTGCGGCTTGGGGCTTTGGGAGGGATAGGAGGAGCAAATAAGGAGCAAATAGAAGTCAAACAGTTGGAGAGTATGATGGGGGAGTATAGTTCGCAATGGACCAAGATAGTTCATGGGTATGTTGAGCACAAGGCCAAAGAGGGACAGCGAATAGAAGAGATGGGAGATGAGGCGAGTGAAGAGGACAAGAGGAAGTGGGGGATTGAGTGGGAGTATTTGGTACAGCTGGTGAAGCGAATGTATGATGAAGAGTTATTGCAACAGAAGCGGGTGATTCAATGGATATTGGATATGTTGGAGCGTAGTGATGCGGGGAAATTGGCACGGATGTTGTATATGGAAGAGATTAGTAAACGGTATTTGCGACAGATATGTAAAGCAAGGTATACGGCAAAGAAGTTGATTGAAATTATTATGAGACAAGTTAGGGAAAGAGTAGGGATAGAGGAGAATAAAAAAGATATAGGAAGAGAGAAAGAATACGAGATACTAAGGCGGATAGTAGTTGAAAGCGAGGATCTGTTTATTAATCCAGATAAATGGGTAGAGTATCGACAGCAAGTGTATGAAGCGATAAAAGGAGGTATGAAGGAAGGGGGAGGAATGAGAGATGAGTTGGAGAACAAGTTTTGGCAGATTGAAGAGAGAAACAAACGATTACAAAAGATACCAACATTCAAAGATAGTAGAGAAGAGAGAGAGGGGTTGAAAGAGGAAAAGCAAAAGCAAAAGCAAAAGTCTGAGTTTGAGTTTGAGTTTGAGTTTATAAAAGAGTTGGAGAGGAATAAAGGACAAGTTAGTGAAAGAGTGGAAAAGTTATTTAATGAGTATGGAGGAAATAGCAGAGAGATTATGGTGGAAAAAAGTGCGGCGTTGATAGAGTGGAGTGTGAGACAAAAAAAGTATGCAGAGATGGTGAATATAGTAGAAAACTATGTGATTGGGCGATTAGAGTATTTGGAGAGTGGAGGAGGAGAATATAATAAAGATGGGAAAGTACAGAAAAGAAAAGAAGAGGAAGAAAACAACAAGAAAGGTAGGATGGGGATGGAGATGGAGATGGAGATGGAGATGGAGATGGGGAGGAGGAAGAGGAGGGGGAGAAAGGGTAAGAGAGGGATTGATAGTAAAAAGGTGGAGATTGTAACAGAGGGATTTATAAAAAGTATAGATAGAGTAGGAAGAAAAAGAGATAAACAAGGAGAGGGTGAGAGAAAAGGTGAAGGTGAGGGAGAAGGTGAAGGTGAAGGAGAAGGCGAGAGTAGGATAGAGGAGGTGATTGAGGACTATGAGGAGATTAGTTTGTTGCTTGGGTATCGAGGGATAGTAGATGGAAGAAAGTATTTGATGAGATTGGTATCACGAGGAGATTTGGAGAATAAGGAAAACAATCATTACAAGGTGTTTATGAGATTGGTATTGACAGAAAAGAAACAAAGTGGTAGTAATAGTAGTGATATTGTGATGAAACAACAACAACAACAACAAAAACAACAACAAAAACAACAACAAAAACAGAAAAAAGAAAGTCAAGAGGGAATAGAAAAAGAACAAGAAGAAGAAGAAGATGATGATGATGAAGATGATGAAGATAGTGATAATGATAATAATGAAAAGAAAAGAGAAGAAAAGGAAAAGGAAAAAGAAAAAGAAAAAGAGGGAGAAGGGAGGATAAAAAGGGAATTGGAGATAATTAGTGTTGAAGAAAGATTGGAAATAATCCAGGACAAGGAAATGGAGAGGGAGATAGGTAGACAACGACAAGAATTATACAAACAGATTAAACAGCGATTTCCGGTGATTGTGGAGTATGTGAATGGAAACGAGAATTGGATCAAACCGATTAAAGCTAGTAAAGATGAACAACATGCAGTTACAAGAGAAGTGATTGAAAGTGAAAGTAAAAGTGAAAGTGAAAGTGAAGGTGAAGGTAAAGGTGAAGGTGAGGGAAATAAGATATATAAAAGTGTGAGACATAGTGTGAATGTAGAGTTTTTAGAGATACTAACGAGAGAGTATGTGGTGAAGCCAGTCAAGATAGGAATTACTAATTGGCGGGTATTGAGTAAGCCATACACGACATTACTGAATACACGACAATTAGGATTAGTGATAGAATGGTTTGGAGGGCAGTATCAGATCCAATCTCGAAATAAGTTTAAGCAACAGCAACAGCAACAGCAAGGAATATCGGGTAGTAATCGGCGGGAATATGATTTATTGGTAGAGTTTTTGGTGTGGTTGTTGAATGGACACAGTTCGAACAGCCAAGTTGAGGAGTTAGGATATGCAGCATTGAGGAAGTATAGTAGGGAGTTTATTAGGTTGGGAAAGAGCCAGATGATAATAGAGTTGTTGGTGCAGTTGATAGATAACACGATGGGGAAGATTGAGAATGTGTATGGAATACAGATGCTTAGGAATTATGGCAAGATTAATAATTGGTATCGGAATACAAAGACGGAATACAATTTGGGAGCATACAATACGATGATGATGTATATTAGACAAACGATGCCGTTGAAAAGACAGAGTATTATGGGGTTTGTAAAAGGGTTTTGGGTTACCAAAAGTTTAGTTTTAAAACTACAAGCTCAAAAGACATTATTACTACCTACTATTAGTATTAATATTAATATTAATATTGATACAGGTATGGGAGTGGGAGTGGGAATGGGAATGATGGATGATCAAACAATTGCAAATAAAATGTATAAAGATATAATAGACGACAATTTATTCCAGGCAAATTACAATCGGTATTGTGGGATGATGACTAGTAGTGAAGGAGTATTGGAGATTGATAGATTGGTTCGGGTATGTTTTATGGTATTTAAAATGTTGTACATGGAAAACATCAAAAACACCAATACTACAAGTAAAGAAGTAGTATTAGGATCCACTACGTTTTTAACGGTATATCAAGTTTTAAACTATTGTCTTTGTTGTACAACAAACAATGCAACTATATCAATGAAAATGTCAATGGCGATGGCGATGGTGGTAGAAAACTTTATATCAACGACAATGGTTGGAATAATGGGAAACAAAAAGGAAATGGAAGCTGAGACTGAAACCGAAACCGAAATATTGGCGAGTTTTGTGAGTATTGTGTTGGTATCTAGTGGAATGATATCTGGAGTTCGACTTTTAGAGTACTTGTTGGGATCATCTTTATCTTTACCTGAAACTACTAATACTACTAGTAATAGTAAAGTGTTAAAAATGAAGAATTTGGGGCATAAATTTATTTCATTATTGACATCTTCCGATTGTATTAACACCAAATTATCAATTGAACAGTTGTTATATATTGAAGCTGCTTTGGCTAATAACAATGATAACCATAATGATCAGTTTGTTGGTATATTGGGTAAATATATTCCACACCAATTTACAAATATAGATGGTACAACAACAACAGCAACAACAGCAACAACAACAATAGCAGCAGCAAAAGGGAGAGATCCCATTAAATATGTTGAAAATCTGGCTGTCTATTTGTGTTATTACTATGACACTGATCGCAACTACTATTCAAAATACCTTGCTCAATTATTACTATCATTATCACCATCCAATCAAAAATTGTCAACAAATGATAACGAGAAGAATCGGATGAATATACTGATTTGCAAGCTGGTTTTGTATTTACCAACACATGATTTCCGGTCAGTCTTGGTATTTGCAAATATAAAAGAAGCGACCAGTACAGTAAACCAATTGTTGGCAGAGATAAATGATAGAAATTACGAGTATGTGTGGATGGCTATAAACAACATTATTGATATCTTGGTTGAACTTTATTATGCCAAACTTGTTAACAACAAACAGGATGTGGCTCTGGTTATTACCCAGCTGATTGATACTACCAATGTTAAAAACCATGCTGGAACTGAACTACTGGCCAAAATCTTGTATAACCAATTATTACCTGTACTTGGCCACTCTTTAATTGATAAGTCTATGATTGAGTATTTGATATGTACCAAATTTCTTTTATCAACTGATATACTCTCTCTATTCTTCTCTGTTAACTCTTCTTCTTCATCATCATCATCTTCTTCTTCTTCATCTCATTCCAAAACTTGTAATTTGGATAGAAAACAACGAGTCGGAAGTATAAAAATGTTCGAATATATAAATCCAATTTTGATCTTTCAAGTCTTTGTGGTGTATTCCACAAGGTTGTTTTCTATGGATAATCAGGAGTGTTACCAGTATTATTATCTGTCTTTTATCAATACATCAAGTCCAAATATCAATACCAATACAAACACCAATACCAATACCAATACAAACACCAATACTCAAACAAATAACAATAATAACAATAATAACAATAATGGTGGTGGGATTTTTGACAAGCCATTTATTCAATATAAAACTGTAAATTCAAATATCAATAACAGTGTTAATAATAACAATAGTGATGATGTTGGTAGTAGTAGTATTAGTGGTAGTGGTAGTAGTAGTGGGATTCTTGAAAAGGATAAAATATATAATCAACACATCAAACAGGCAATTCAACAACACCTAACAACAATTAACCTTGACGATGATACTGCCAATACTTTTAACATTTACAATTACCAATATCATTACTATTTTGAATACAACATGTTGTTATCATTCATGTTTAAAATAGCCAATACTAATGACAACAACAACAATAAGGGGATTTCAGATTTGTTGTACGAGTTTTTGAATACTTTATCGATTCATTTCAACAATGTTGTGTATTCTATTGGATCACTATTACATTTCGAATACAGTATTGATAAAGAAAGCGAATTTAATACTAATGGTGGAAATGCTCATTTTTATTCATTACTATATCAATCCAACAACAATTCCAACAATACTAGTAATACTAGTAATACTAGTAATAGTGGTGGTGGGCTTGGAATCAGTTTATCGTCATATTCTGATACTCCACCTCTTACTCCTCACCACAGCAAATTCCAACCTCTTACACCAATTATAAATCCAACATTTAGTGCTATTAAACGAGAACGAGAGAATTTACTTTTATTTAATCATCTCATTTCAACAACAACAACAACAACAACAAGGGGAATCAATACAAATCGTAAATATTTATTACGGAATCTACTGACTAGTTGTCTAGAAACTTTTTTGTATATCCTATCAATCAATTCGCCAAACTCTTATGATCTCAAATTGTCGGTTGATGAAAGATATGTTGGCTTGTTTAAGAAACGATTGGATAAAATCATTGTATATCTCTTTGGTATTGTTTGTAGTGTGACGACCAATACAAAAAACGACAACAACAACAACAACAACAACAACAACAACAACAAAAGCAAGAATACTACCAATACTAGTAGTAGTAGTGGTAGTAGTGGTAGTGGTAGTAGTGGTAGTGGTAGTAATTGTGAAAGGCGTCATGTAGGATATTATGCCGATGCATTGATTTTTATTTGGGACTTTAGTAATCAGCAACAACGTCAATATGTAAATTCAATATTAAAGCATTACAATCCCAATGCTTTGGATCACAGTTATAATTATACGTATAATCATCAAATTGGTTTAGAACTGAATAATAATAATAATGGTAATAATAATAATGGTGATGGTAATAATGGTGATGATGATAGTGAATATGATGATGACGAAGGTGGTAGTGGTATTGGTGGGTATAGAATCATTTCTGTTTTACCAAGTATTAAACGAATTTTGCCTTTTATTTCGCAAAATAATCGGTTTGTAACCAGTACATGTACAACTGGCAATAGTAGTAGTGGTGGTGATGTTTATTATTATAATACATGGTTTTTCTTTTTATTAATTTAATTTTTATTTTCTCTTTAGTACATTTTATTATTATTTAAATCAAATCGAAAAATTTAAATAAAATAATTTAATTTAATTTAATAAAATTCAGTTTGCGGATCAAAAATATAAAACATATATGCAATATATATAAAAAAAAAGAAAAAAAAAATTTTTTTTATTCCGTTTTATTATATTTGATTTAGTAACATACAAAAAAAAAAGGAAATAGTTCCTAAATAATTTTGGATTTGGTTAGGAAACAACAAAGAAAAAAAAAATTTTTTTTTCTTCTATTTCCATACAAAATACTTGAATAAAAAAAAAATTTGTTATAATATAGAATTTATTTGCTATACAAAAATTTTTTTTTTTTTTTTTACATGTTAAAAAGTAAAGTAATAAAGTAAAAAGTGGAAAACAGTAATCGAGAGAAAAAAAAAAACAATCAACATTTATAATTGAAATACAATGTCAAAGCAACATATAATAGAACCACAAGACAAAGTGCCAAAACTAGATACTAGTGACTGGCCATATCTATTAAAGGTAAGTTTTATTCTCGATCAACGTCTTTTGCGAGTACAGGCATTTTGAAATCCAAATTTATAACTTTGACTGAATAAATAAATAAATCAATAAATGTATGGCGTAAATTATAGAATTACGAAAAGCTAAATGTACGAACTGGACATTATACACCTATTCCAGTGGGTTCGACACCACTGAAGCGCGATTTGGCAACGTATATCAAGTACGGAGTAATAAATCTGGACAAGCCAGCCAACCCTTCGTCACACGAGGTGGTAGCATGGATCAAGAGGATTTTGAGAGTTGAAAAGACTGGACATTCAGGGACCTTGGATCCCAAAGTAACAGGGTGTCTGATCGTCTGTGTGGACCGGGCAACACGATTGGTCAAGTCGCAGCAGGGAGCTGGTAAGGAGTACGTTTGTGTGTTGAGATTACACGATGCGTTGGAAGGCGATGCAACAGTGCGAGTTGGGCGTGCATTGGAGACATTGACGGGAGCACTGTTCCAACGGCCACCACTTATTTCAGCGGTCAAGAGACAATTGCGTGTGAGGACAATCTACGAGTCACGACTTCTTGAGGCCGGAAATGGAAACAACAAACATCCATTGGCAGTGTTTCGCGTAAGCTGTGAAGCCGGTACGTATATTCGTACCTTGTGTGTGCACTTGGGTCTTATTTTGGGTGTCGGTGGCCACATGCAAGAACTGAGACGTGTACGATCTGGTGCGCTTTCTGAAACCGACAACTTGGTCACTCTGCACGATATCTTGGACGCCCAGTGGCTATACGACCACACCAAGGACGAATCTTACCTGCGCCGTGTTGTCCGCCCTCTCGAATGGCTGCTCACCAACTACAAACGTGTCGTTGTCAAGGACTCCACCATCAACGCTATCTGCTACGGTGCCAAACTTATGTTGCCTGGAATTCTGCGCTTTGAGTCCGGCATTGAGGTAGGTGACGAAATTGTTTTGATGACTACTAAAGGTGAAGCCATTGCCCTTGCCATTGCCCAAATGTCTACCTCTACCATCGCCACCTGCGACCACGGTGTTGTTGCCAAAATCAAGCGTGTCATTATGGAACGTGACACCTATCCCAGAAAATGGGGTCTTGGTCCAAAGGCCTCTGAAAAGAAAAAACTTATTAAAGCCGGAAAACTCGACAAGTATGGTCGCAAAAACGATAATACTCCTGCCTCTTGGGCCAAATCTTATACTGATTACAATGACCCCAATTCTTCTTCTACTGATCTTAAAGTTGTCCAATCCACTCCTACTTCTGCTCCTACCACCACTCCTACTGCTGCTTCTGCCCCTGCTCCTGCTTCTGCCCCTACTTCTGATGATAAATCTAAAAAAGACGATAAAAAAGATAAAAAGGAAAAGAAGGACAAAAAGGAAAAAAAAGATCGTGAATCAAAAAAGTCTAAAAAATCAAAAGACTAACCCAATTTTCCTCTCTTCCTAATTCTCCTCCTTTTTTTTTCTTCTCTCTTTTTGGTTAGTCTGCTAATTTTATTGGCTCTGTTTATTTATACACTATTATTTCTTTTATTCTAATATCTAGTTTATTTGTTTATCTGTTTATTATTTTACTAGTATTTAATTATACCACAAAAAAAAAATCCTAATAAACTAAAACTTTATATTTCTTGTAAACATCATCTTGTTTCCCCTTTTCTTTTTCTTTTACTTTTTCAAGCTTATTAATTTAGTTTTATAAACGATTCGAAGCGGCTTTAAAACAAAACACATACATATATATAAGGTAAGGTACGTTTATCATTTTCTTTTCTATTACAATTAAATTGACTTTTTAAAAACTGGAATGAAGAAAAAAAAGAAAAGAAAAGAAAAGAAAAATAATAATGATGAGCAAAAGAATCTAGTAAAAGGTTTGATCTGTGTCTTTTGTGTGGTTGTAAATGTTACTTTTATATGTTTATTTCCCCCCCCCCCCCCCCC
>LSSK01001089.1:0-19778 GCA_001969505.1 Zancudomyces culisetae | reverse complement strand
TTTACGATAAAAAGTGGGCATAGTACAAGTCCACCAGAATCGACGGTGGATTCAGGACTTGTAAAATTCGGTTCTGACTGGATTTTCGACTTGAAATATATCCACAATCACGGAAATAAGGCTAGCCACCTGGTTCTGGCATATGCGCACAATTATGTGGAAGTTGTATCACTTGAAACATTTGAGGTACTGACCCGCTTCCAAAACTCTGTAAAATGTAATTTATATTGCGCAACAATTCGCGGTGAAACGTTGGACAACCTAACAATTGCATCTGGAACCTGTTTTAACCAGGTAATCCTGTGGGAGATCAACGCGAATGTTGCAAAAAATTTAAAAAACATTGAGCTAGAACCTTCAAGAACGTTGTTGGGCCACGAAGGGGTGATCTTTGGTATCACTTTTAGTCAAGATGGATCTCGATTGGTTTCCACAAGCGATGATAGGACTATTAGAGTGTGGGATATATCCGATACCCAAAGCGGAAAATATGTTTGCTGTGCTGTTTTGTATGGGCATAGAGCTCGGGTTTGGAAAGCCATTCTTTCTGATCAGTATTTGATAAGCATTTCGGAGGATTGCAGCTGCAGGGTTTGGCTAGCAGTATCTGATGAGGCTTCAAAAGTTGAATATGTTCCTATTGCAAACTATTCTAATGGTCATTTTGGTAAAAATATTTGGTCAATGGCAATACTAAACACCGAACATGATTTGCTATCGAATGGGGACATCAAAACGCGGAAAAAATGTATAGTTGCTACTGGAGGAGAAGATGGTGGCATAAAGTTATGGCCATTAGGTGAAATTTCAAATCGATATATTATTGATGAAAAAAAATTAGAAAAACTCGAGCTAAGGAATCTGCAGTACAGCTCGTCATTGAGTAATATCTTGGTCTCAGAACGATTCGAGTTTCCACACTCAACCGATAACATACGAAACTTTGTACGTGTTGGAAAACAAAGGCTACTGGTTTTGACTGACCAAGGCTTTTTGTTTCACTACAATGAACAAACTAACAGTTGTAGTGATGACTTGGCACACTATAAAAAGTTTTATAGATATGGTGTCATGTCTGCTTCAGATTGTGGAAAGGTTGTTGCAATCGGATGTCTAGATGGAGAAATAAACCTAATTGTGGATAACAAAATACAATTTCTGCGAACTCACCATGTAAACGCACATTTGGGAACTCAGATAAGGTTCCTCAAGATCTTTACCAGTAAAAAACGAGAGAATACTTTCTTGTTGGTTTCAGTTGATGTCAAGGAGAATGTCGTTTTGAGTACGCTAGCTTTGTCGAAAACAAAGTCCATCACTACTACAAATATGTCTCAGCTATTATTGCCGAAATTTTCAAAGTTTTCAACAATTGATATTAATGAAAAGTTTGACCTATTAAGCGTTGGTACTGTAAATGGTGCTTTACTCATATTCCACTGCGATTCATCTTTTAGATTTAACAATTTAGATAATGATACAAGTAAAATCCATCCGGTAATTAATTGGAGGAGGGTTCACGGAAACTATAATCTTTCAGCGCTCAAATTCACCGAATCTAGCCAAAACACAGCATTATCTGATATTGACAGTATGACTTGTGAATTATACACTGGTGGCAGAGATGGAATGGTAAACAAGTTCAGAATTACGATAGCAAACACCGATAGCAATATTGCACACGAATTGCATAATCTTAGTCTTGGTGATTCGAACGAACCTAAACTGGTGATTTCCGGTAAACATCATACGGAAACGGTCGTTATTGACCGCCATGACAACACGACTACTGGAACTTTTCAGTTAAAAGTTATGTCTATTGAGCAACTTCCTAGTCTAAAAGTTACCAGCGGATGGGTCGAGAAAATAACTAGCACTACTCACCTGTATTGCTGCTGCTTTTATAAAGGAAACTTTTCCGTCTATAACATGAATAAGCAAGTTGAAATCTTCTCCATAAAATGTGGAGGTGGTCATCGTAGATGGGAACTGTTCAGTAGTGACGAACTAGACCACATATTCTCGTTTGTCAGAAAAAATGATATATTCACATTTAGATACTCTGATCAAAGCAGTAGCATCGGTATTGAAAGCAGCATCGTGCAAAACAGTCTGCTGGGCAAGGAAATCCGCAGCTCTTGTATTACATCTGCTTTATCGGAAAACAAGTTTGTGGTTGCCTGCGGTGGTGAAGAAGGGATATTAGCTCTTGCCACAGTTGATCGCTCTGATAATATGCGAGGTAACTTTGCAATTAGAGATATGCATACCACCGATTCCGGGTATCCGAGTGCCTCTCCGATTTCATTAAATTCATTTATACCTAAAATACACAAAAAGTGCCACACTTCTGTCATCAAAAACTTGTGTTGGTTGGACCCAAAGATCCCCGGAACAAATTTCCAGTACCTGCTATCAGCAGGAGGCAGTGAAGAACTCTATTGTTGGAAAGTATCAGCAGATACAAAATCACTGGATGGAGATTACGCTGATACTCTCGACCTGAATTGCCATTTGGTTTCAAAATGCCCTATAATTTCCTCATCAGAAAGCATTAGAATCACCAGCATAACAACATTTACAATTAATGTTTCTTCGGCTAGCGAGTATTTCATTGCTTGTGGGTACTCTGATGGGTTTGTCAGACTTTGGCATCTTGAACTAAATAGTGGTGTCTCAAATGACCAGAAAAACAGATTCAGCCTTATCTCTACATTTTTTAATACCAACTGCGTCTTATCCATTGCCAATATGGTCCTAAAAAACAATAATCCAAGCATTAACCAACCCAGGATTTTTATTTTCTTTGGTGATACGCTTGGCCGCATCAAGGTTGTAGATGCAAGCAAAGCTATACAGAGATATATTTCTAATTTCTCAAATGGTTTCGCAAATTCTCAAGAAATTGCGCGGAGCCCTCAAGAGGATCTTCCAATTGTTTACAATATCGATCAGGTAGTCCAGAACGGAGTAAATGATATTGATGTACATTTACTGACGCATCTTTCAAAAATATCTGCTGCCCTTGCTGTTGCGGGTGAAGATGACAGCGTCAATTTTTTGGTTCTCTCAATCAATGATGCTGAAGTCAAACCCCTATTTTCCCACAAAGTGCCAAATGTCCACTTTTCATCTGTACAAAGGCTCAAATTCGTATCCACAGACAATCAGCTCTTGGCCATTTCTGTGGCTACTGATCAGCGCGTTGTTCTTTGGCGCCTAGCCATACATCAAAGTCACATGGATGTCATCAAAAATTATGGCACCTTTAATACTATAATATCAGATCCTTCGGATATGTTTTTAATTAAAAACACTAGTGAAGACTCGTGTTGTGGTGTAGTTGTGGGTATAGGTTTAGAACTGTTTGAATTTTCCAAAACTTTACTTTAGTATCGATATTTGTATCGGCATTTGTATATGTGTTTGTACATACTACTGAAATAGATTTTCTAATGAAACCCATTATTACTATATTATACAAGCTTTCATATTATTTCCAAATCAAAAGCGACCAAGTTGCCAGTGTTTGAGAATAAGTGTGAATCTTTAATATTATATTTTTATTCACCACCTTTGGACAAATATATTTGTGAATAGTAAAGATATTTACTCTTTTTTTAAAAAGTCCAATAACTTTTCCAAAACAATCAATAAAAAGCTAAAATCATTTGAATGATATGGTGGTCTTTTTCAACGAAAATTTCTTACAATAGCCTACACTTTTTTCAAAAAAATAGATTTTTAAAGTTATCTGTATGTGTAATGATTTATTAAAAAGTATGTGTGGGATAGCGTCGGACGAGACTAGACTCGTACCCGCCAATTTTTGGGCTTCTCTTCTACAAGAAAGCTTGTTCAGCAGGATTCTGGAATGGGTCATGTGATTCTTTAGGGTTCACATCCATGTTAGTGATCTTCGATCGATCACCTTCGGATGAATAGTGAACCTTTATCCTGTGATTGCCGAATCCACGCGGTTCTTAGTTTGCACATAAGACCTGAAATGTTTTGTTTGAGATTTTAATGATTTTTTTATAATTCTTTACTTTGCTGTAACAATAATTTTATATTTGATGTCTTTAAAACTCACCTTGCTTTCAATTATATATGTTCAATATTCCTTTATTTCCTTGTAATATTTTATAATACTTACCATTAAAAGAAATACTGGGCTTTCTTTTATTATATTAATTTAGTACTTACTAATTATTTGTATCACCTATTTGTTTGCGATAATGCTGTTTTATTATTCTGAAATTTACATTTCCATATCTGTTTTTGTTTATAAACCCGATGATATAATCCTAGTTGTAAACTCTAATTTTGTTGATATACAATTTTATGACTTTATTACTTTTTAGTTCAATACTTTTGCTCAAGCTCATATTCGAGATTTATGATGATATTTTTTCATCGAGAATATAATATTTAAAGTTAGTTCTGTTGTTGGTTATAGTATTTTTCAAAGATTTCTTGTTTCCCATTTACTTAGATTCTTAGGATCCTAAAAGCCAGTTTCAACCGACAAGGGCATATGCACACATTTTGTGAATAAGAATGTATAAACATTTATGGTTAGGCTGGACTGAGTCTAAAATTTGTTATCTTGTTACCAGATTTTTGATAGTATTCGAAACATCCAGATCATACCTCTTGGCTTTTCAATGCATTATTATGACTTGTTTATTTAAATACTCTGAACTTAATTTAGAAAAAGAGCAACGATTGAAGGGAAATGGTTTAAACAGAATGATTGTGAAGCCCTAGACTTATTTAGAAAAAAATATAGGATAATCTCAACAAATTTTCTATCGGTTGCAGTTAGCACTGTCATTAGTCTGGTTTATGAAACGTCTAGAGGGTATCTTCAGTATATCCATTAAAAGTTCGAGAATATATTATTAACTTTAATGGCATTTAAACAAATAATATTAAACATTTCAATCGTAATTTATACAAGGATAAAAAAGTTTAAAAATTAATTAGGAAAGCCATGAAATAGTCTAACTGAACAATCTAGAATTATGATCAATTAGATATCTATGTTTAGCCTTGTCCATCACTCGTATATCCAATGATTAACATTATTATTGTATGTTATTATATATTAAGAACCTAGACAACTCTACAAATAGCCATCGCTAATTCTACAAAATAGGCCTGCTGGAAGCATAATAGCAATTATAACATTTGAAGAACATACACAATACTAAAGCTAAAAATGTGTTTATTTTAATTTGGCTAGAGGAAAAATTTTCTGTTCTAAAAGTATTTAAGCACGGCCTATTTCGAGATTACAACAAATATACATTGAATTCCCTTAAATTTCAAAAACCCAAATCAGATTAGAGTAAAAAAAAGAAAACCCTCAAAATGATCAAGGCAACAATCCTCAGCACATTAGCTCTTAGCTCTACACTAGCTTACAGCGTACAGAATGCTAAAAATCAAACCGTACAAGCATCAGGTGAAAAAAGTCTTTCAGATTCCAAGTTTAATAACATGTATTGTGGATGCAGGTACGGACATGGACACGGATATGGACATGGACACGGACACGGACACGGAAGGCTGAACCTTGATTTATTTTCAGATGTTAACTTTACCTGTCGTATAGGAACTTTCCATCCCATACCAAACAAATGCTACACAGGGCCTAAGTTTGCCGCTTTTACACTGAGTGGTGTGAAGCCTCACAATTATTCTCTTATGTTTTGTAGTAAGCCTGGTTGTAGAGGTAGATGCATTCATGGGGTTAGAAAATATGGAAGGCGTTATAATCTAAGATATGGTTTGATGGGTGGCTATGCTTCTTCTTACAAGTGGGTTATTCCTTTCAATGGTTAATCATACCAGTTTAGTGTATTTCTTTATTAGATGTTTGAATAGCTGAATAAATATAAAATTATTCCATTTGAGTTCAAATGTATTTTAAATAAATTATTCACAGACCAATACCGTTATATAACAGCTTATCTTCAGTTTTTTAACAGTGGTATTACTGTGGTTACTCCTAGAGATTGTTTGTTATTGATAGCATTAATATTAATATTATCATCCTGTCTTCATTTTAATTCCTAAACATATAATATGGAAGGATGAACTTGAACTTATTATTTTTATCATAAATCTCTTCTATAATATTTGCACCATATTTAATGGAGTCAGTGGATACATTATTACATTAAATTGGATAAACTTAATATTTGATTCTACAGAATAGAAAAGTATATAAAGGTATATGTAAAAAAAATTAGCTAGAGGCTTTCCGTTGTATACGCACTACACTAAATATAATGTGGAGAATAAATGCTGATTTTAATAATATCCACAAAGTACCTTTCATTCAAAGTATGATTAATCTTCAGAATGAGGGTTAAGTTTTCAATTTTCAAGTTGATATCACAATATAAATTAAGTTCAATTTCGCATTAATTCATAATTATACTGAAGGCTTTAATTACAACGTGCATCATTGTCCGCTTTAAGATGTGTTTAAAATAATAAAATATTGGAGTTGTATTCGTCAATTCAAAATATCCAAAAGACTAAAACTAAATCCAATTATAAAAACAAGTATCAAGAAAAGTATGATGATGTCTTTATAAAGAAGAATTCTTACAATGTTAATAGCTTTTCCCACAATTAAGTTTTTTTTCTTTGTCTAGAACACTTAATATATATTAATCAAAGTATTAACAGTCATCGAAAATATACAGATCGTTTATTCTAATGACAATAAACCTAATTTTTTATAACCAAATAACTTTATGAAATATAAACTACTACGGATCACGTTGACAAATACCGAAAAGGATCTTTAATAAGCATACCATCTAGCTTTCATAAAGATAGTAGATAATTAGTCTTCAATATTCACTAAAATTTAGAATACTCTATTCAATCCATAAAAAAAAGTAATAACTTCCAAGCCATCAAACATGGAACACTGAATCAGTTTTAGCTTGAACCCACTTTGGACTCGTCGGGATGCAAAAGCAGGATCAATAAGAAAACACCAATCTAAACATATAGTTAATTCGACATATGTAACTATGTGGGTCTATGGGGCTACCACAACATTCAACACTAAATCACAGGTATTTCGACAACGAACATTTACTTTCAACTGAGTAGGCCCTGAATTCAAATATAATTCAACTCGGTCTATAAATCAAATTAATAATTTTTACCATTGCAACGACACTTGTACATAACCATTATTATGTTTTTTTGGTTTTGCACTTTCAATAAAGTACCAAAATATATTTGAATTATTATTTAAATGGCTGCAATAAAAACACTGCAGAATACATTATAAAAGGTAAAGAGTAAAGAGAATGATGTTGATATTAGTATTCAAACATTTACCATAGATTTTTCTAGCTAGTTTGTTTACATGCGTTTGGCCTACAAACATACACTAATTGATATGATAAGAAATGATAAGATGGTTTTAATGCGTTGAGAAGTCAATGTATAAAACAACTATATGATTTTAACTGAGTTGAAGTGTTTGAGTGCTCAAATAAAGTTGTACATTAACTCGTTTAAACATAGTGTATTCTACGCATGAAAAGCTCGACTTATATTTTACATAAACCAGTTTTTTCTCACCTTCATTGTTCGAAATGTAACAGTGTTACAAATACACCACGTTCCTCGTACCTATTCATGTTACCAACCATGAGAGTCTCGAAGGATTTTATTAACAATAATTTATTTTTATTTTTTGAATACAACAATTTCATAAACAATTTTTTGTGGTTTTCAAACAAATAGTACGCAAAAAACATATTAGTCAGCTGAGCCGAGCCTTAAGAGTAGAAGTTTATTGGCCTAGAAAATTATGCTATATATTATTATAAAAATTATTGTATTATTTAAACACATCTAGATCAACAACATCAACCTTGTCTAGTATTGTGTATATCTTAAAGTTGACTTGCACAGTAAACTTCAAAATAGCCGAGATGCAATAATAGAAAAACAGTTATGTTAACTATGTAAATTAAAATTTTAGACATTTGCCAATAAGAAAAACATATTGCCCTTGCGAATTCACTTGCCTTTAATGTAAAGCTGTCCGGATTATTTTTAATTTAATGATTTCAAAAATGAACGTTTAAAATATGAAAAACGAGTGTTTTTGTATTTACTGAATTATATGTCCAGATATAGACTAGAAATGGATACATTTTTTCCACGAATGAATAATTAAACTCTTTTTCGGAGATACAACAAAAACTAACTTAGCATGATCTAGAATGAAGACCAGTAAATAATTTATTTAATGACACGTTCATATTATAAAAATATGAAAACCTAGATACCTTAAGTAATTAATTTGGACTATGAAGTTAATTGCAACTTTAGTAGAATAATAATCATATAAACAATTTTACAATTACCAGTTTCAATACCAGTGTGTCAACACGTTTATATAGTGGTATAATTTTAAACAAATCCCTAACCTGTGAAAAGTATAAAAGGCACGACCCATTTCGACATTACAACAAACATACATTGAATTCCCTTAAATTTCAAAAACCCAAATTAGATTAGAGTAAAAAAAAGAAAACCCTCAAAATGATCAAGGCAACAATCCTCAGCACATTAGCTCTTAGCTCTACACTAGCTTACAGTGCACAGAATGCTAAAAATCAACCCGTACATGTATCAGGTGAAAACAGTATTTCAGAAGCCAAGTTTAATAGCATGCACTGCGAACCCAGAAGAATGAAAGTTCACTTGTTCCATTACAGCTTCTACAAAGAATACAAAGGTACCTATGATATAGAACCAAACAAATGCTACGCAGCGCCTGATTTTACATCAGTACGACTTAGCATACCGGATGATAAAGGAGTTGCCTTCAAGGCTTGCAGGGATAATAATTGTTCAGACAACTGCTATATCTTTAGAAATCCAGGAATCCAGATTGATGATATATGGTGGTATGTTAATAAGGGATATTCAAAATCGTTTTCTTGGGTTAGTCCACACAGTAACTCCATGAATTTGAACGAATAATTAGGATTTGTTAAAGTTTGAACTATTTAAATTTTATAGATAGATAATTAATTTCAAGTCACAATTTTAAATAAATGACTTAAAGATTCCACTAGAAATTCAAAATTGAAGTTGGGAGTGACTATTTTAATATTACTTTAGACAATGTATTAATGTATTAAAGACGGAGAAATGGCATGTTAACATCACAAAACGTTCGGTGTGGTATTCAAGAATTTATCAATTTAAGTATTATTATGCCTATTTCGATACTCATCCTGCTCATTTCATCACCTTCTCATAACTGCAAGTCAGCATTGGGTAAAATTAATGGGTTAGGAAAAAAAAGATACGAGTTTAGATTTATATTCTAAGTATATTGTGTATATTTGAATTTAACTCCACTCCATCTTGTTTTTTTGTTTAGACACTTTAAAGTATTTCCAAAACTCTAAAAGCATTTTAACCAAGAAAATATCTAGTGAAGAAATTATCAAAATGGGCGGGTTATTGAAAATGATACTACGTTTTTGGGCTATTAAACTCAATTCTATTGAGCTATGGCTTAACCGTATACTAGACTAAATTAAATTTGGCTTCATTATTTAGTTTTATTGAAGCTTAATATGATCAATCTTAAATCTGATATCGATTTTAAAAGTATTTGAAGTTGGCTAAAACATATCTTGTCAATGAACATTAAACATATCAGGAAAATTTGTAATTTATATTAAAAGTTGTTGTAAAGTGTGTTATGGCAAATTTCAAAGAACATTAGGACTGATCTAGATACTATTTTTCACTTTAAAATGTATTTATTTATCACTAAGATTACCCTAGGATGAAGGTGTAGCTTTAATTACATTTTGAATTTAAATATAAAACATTTAAAATTTTAATACAAGTTGATTGCTGTAAATACTATGGCAGTTATGATATCCGTTAAAACAACACCTATAAATTAAATACGTAGTAAGTAGTAGCCTTCAGTTAAGAATATATCCTAAACCTATTGTTCATTAAGCTTATGGATGGTTATATTTAAATAAGCTATGGATCAGTACTGCTATAAAACCAATCTAAAATCAAACTGGAGATATTCATGAATATCGATCAGGTAGTCCAGAACGGAGTAAATGATATTGATGTACATTTACTGACGCATCTTTCAAAAATATCTGCTGCCCTTGCTGTTGCGGGTGAAGATGACAGCGTCAATTTTTTGGTTCTCTCAATCAATGATGCTGAAGTCAAACCCCTATTTTCCCACAAAGTGCCAAATGTCCACTTTTCATCTGTACAAAGGCTCAAATTCGTATCCACAGACAATCAGCTCTTGGCCATTTCTGTGGCTACTGATCAGCGCGTTGTTCTTTGGCGCCTAGCCATACATCAAAGTCACATGGATGTCATCAAAAATTATGGCACCTTTAATACTATAATATCAGATCCTTCGGATATGTTTTTAATTAAAAACACTAGTGAAGACTCGTGTTGTGGTGTAGTTGTGGGTATAGGTTTAGAACTGTTTGAATTTTCCAAAACTTTACTTTAGTATCGGCATTTGTATCGATATTTGTATCGGCATTTGTATCGGTATTTGTATATGTGTTTGTACATACTACTGAAATAGATTTTCTAATGAAACCCATTATTACTATATTATACAAGCTTTCATATTATTTCCAAATCAAAAGCGACCAAGTTGCCAGTGTTTGAGAATAAGTGTGAATGTTTAATACCATATATTTTTACCATCATCCTGTTAAAAAATGTATTTCATTCGGTTGTTATAGATTCTCTACCCTAGCCTTCATACAGGCCCCCATATCATACTATCCGATCGCTGTTAGCTTCTTTTTGTTAGATTGGAAGCCTGACAACAAAATTTCATATTAAGCTCTAGAGATATAGTGTAAAGAGGTGTGCAGGAAAAAAAGATTCCAGAAACAATAGTGCTAAACCTGTTTTTTTGCAATGCTGTATTTAATTAAGAAAAACAAGTATGTGATTGTCGATTGAAGAGGAAATGCAAATTCTCAGCCATACGAGCAGCAAAATAGTTACAGAATCAGGGTGTGAATATGAAGAAAAGACAGCAAGCTTGGGTTTAGAATATATTAATCCCTTTAGGGTTTGAACGATTCTGTTGATAATGGATGACAAGTTTTTTTTGTTTTTGGTGCATTTTCGGCCTGAAATACATTGCTAATGTGCATACTATTTCTCTAAACCGGCTTTTTAAGTAAAGTTAGTCGCGTTTGCTTTATTTCGTTTGGCTAAGTGGTGTTTTGGTATTCGAAACAATAGAATATTCCTAGTGAATGACATTTTTATCCTCATCACTTTGTGTTAGAACACTTAGTATTCGATAAGTAGACTTTTGAAGACGAGGATTTTGGATATGCAGTCATCACATTTCTGAGAAAAACACACAATCACGTCAGAATAATAAATACTTGTGATACAACAGTCAATAATACCATCTTTAAAACATAATATATCTACACACTGAGCCAAGAGTGTCAATACAATTGTCATTTTATTTCCAGCATTTTAATATATTTGTATTTTGCTCCTCTATACTATCACTTTTATTTTTGTTAGATGAATTTATTAAATAAATATCGCATAAAACTTTATACCATCACACCAGGTAAAAAGGAATTGGAAATATAGAACCACTACAGTATACAGAATATTACTGGCATACTTTGGGTTGTCAAACTAAGATCGAACACCACTAAAACCAATGACAACAATACTACCCGCAAACTCAAAAATGCCTGGTAGAGTATCCATGAGAAAGACCAGAACACTCATAACTGTGGAAAAAATAAAAAGTTTTGTAGTGATGATACAGAGATCCGAACCAAACCGAAAAATAATCGAGACTTTGGATATCTCTGGGACAACCCTAAGAACATTAAAAAAAAGATACTTTAATGGCGAATTTAGCAATTTAAACAGTATTCAGGATCATCATTTGAGAAAACAATACAAAAAAAAAGATAAAAGCAGGATCAAAGCTATGGTTGCTGCTGAGGTAGCCGCAAATCCAAGAATCAGGTTAAGTGATTTGGTAGCTGTGGGTAAAAAATATGGATTTCACTTTTCGCTTTCTACATATTCAAGGGTTCTTAAAGAGATGAGATACCTGAAAAGAGATATGGTGAGAGTCCAGTTAGATCAACACCCAGATTAGTTTATAGTGAACACGAGCTTTACCATCGATGGCTTCAATTTTGAAGTACATATCTTGTTTATTTAACGCAAATAGTATATAATCTTATTTTTTTACCTATAATAAAACAACCGATAAACTAATAGTTATTAGTAAAAACAAAAATCTCCTTTCTACCGCTGGTAAAAGTGGAAGTAACTGCATTTTGCACTTCCTGGATATCAAGTGGCTTCTCAGAGCTGCCAGAACCCGAAAACCAGTTTATTGGTGTGGTGACTTGCTCTTTTAGCTCACCCTTCTCCATCATAGTCATAATGTCATCCCACATCTCCAACCATTTTGCTGGTGTGTTCTTTTTGTACCATTTCGATACCCAGTAACCCTTAAATGTTATATCCTTGAAGATCAAAATGGGCGCGGAAGCCGGCATTGGTTGTTTGGACATGCCTCCATAGGTTGCTATAACACCTTCAGGTTTCAAGTGTTTTACCATCTTCATGGCCTGAGGACCACAAACACAGTCTAGAGCCAACCTGACCGGCTTGTCTGCAAGAAGTGCGACAACCTCTGGGCTCTCCAAGTCCTCCTCTTTGACCACTATGTCAGCACCCAATCCCTTCAAAAATGACTCGAGCTGGTCAAAGTTTTCGCGTCCTCGAACAACATTGACTGTGTGGTATCCCCAGCGTTTTGCCAGTTGGATTATAATTTGGCCTACACCACTGTTGGCTCCGTTTTGAATGACGTAGTCGCCCTTTTCCAGCTTTACAATGTCTAAAAGCATTCTGTAAGCGGTGGATGCGTTGACTTTGATGGATGCAATCTGGGTGGGAGATAAACCATGTGTGTTTTTAAGCACAATAACTTCGTTTGGTGAAACGTGTGTGTGTGTTGTCCAAGCACTTGCTACCGGTGAGCTCATAAACATGACCCAGTCACCAACCGCAAAGTTTTGCTGCGAGATGGATGCGACCTTGCTGCCAATTTCAAGAACTCTTCCAATTGATTCATTTCCTCCAATGGTACCAACTAATTTCTCTACACCACCTTCAGCTGAATTCGACTTTACTGTGAACTCGGTTCTATCCTTGGGAAGTGGGTATACACCTTGGACTACGTTCACATCTGAAGGATTGATTGGTGCCACAAAATTCTCTATCAAAATCTTGTCCTCTGGGAGTGCCTCCAGCTTGAAGTCATATACTTTGATTACATCTTGTGGGTTTCCGTGCTGAGTATAGATAGCTGCTCTGCCCCATTCTGGTTTTACCATTTTGAATACACTTGTTTTTTCCTTTTTTTCTTTTCCGAGTAAAGTAAAGAATAGATACTATTACAGATAGTAGGTTTGGATTTTGTTTATTTTCAGATGGAGTATGGTATTTAATTGCGTTTATATATGTTTTTTGTTCAGATTTCTTTGTCTTTTTAATTTTCCAGAAGTTTTAAAATGTGAAAATCGAGCTTTTATGGGATATTAATCCACCCATTGATCGTCAAATCACGGCCAAGTAACCAGACGAAGATTTCGAAACAAAAAGAACAATTGAAAAAGCTTATGCTAGTTTTTATACAATTTTTTTTCAATCTCAGCCGCATTCTATGTCCATGAATTACTAAGCAGTTTCGCACGTGGAATTTAATCAAATGAATCGTTTGAGGTTCGTAAATATTTTATTTTATTTCATTTTATTTTTCAGGTAAGGAAACCACATTGTCTGGAATCTCCTCTTTCTTTCCACAGTCTCCCAGAAAACCTCCAATAATTACAGGAATCACCTTATAGCAATAATGTGTTTTATGAGATAAACTTAATAGCTGGTTTAAATGGCGGTAGATGCTTGGCACAGCTACAATCCCGTAACAAGGTGCCCATTTTGCTCCTGTACACTTTATGAATTTTACTATCTCAAGTCCGGAAAAAATCCCATCCTGCTTCAGCCGTTCTAATTCTTCCAATGGTGAATAAACTAACATCAAGTTCACATGGGCTCCCCTCTCTGGCCGAGGTACAAAATATTTGTAAAAACCCTGCTAGTGTTCAGGATATATGCCTTCTTTTAGTACTGTCTCGTATTTTATTGCTACTACTCAATACAGCGAGCAAGCTAGAATGAAATGATAACAACACTAGAAGTGTACTTCTACACCTTGGTTGGCTTTGGCTTTGTAGTTTTACATCTTTGGGTTTGTTAAAAACCGACTGTAACATTAATATCCGTTCGAATAAGCATGGTTACGTTTTAAATCAAACTGTGCTGCCCATTTTCCTATTAGCGCGGGAATGCAAGACTTGAACCAAAACCAAAACCAAAACCAAAACTTTTTTTTTCCAGGGGTTGATTGGCTAGATTTGTTTTTAGTGCATGTTTTTAATGCATGTTTTCAATGCATATACGATTATTTTTTTTGAAGATTCGCACTTTTCAAAGTGAATAAACTTTATCCACCTTAGCTCCACCCTTCTAGAGTTTTGTAGTTGTTGCAGTATTACTCGAGAGAAGATCCACAATATCATCACAATAAGAATAAAAAATGATACTTGAAAACTACAGTGACGCGCGTTTAAATCTCCCACCGGAACTAAATTATCTCGAGGAGGTCAAAAACAGCTGTACCGAATTGGTACATTGCTGTGACAATAAATTCGAATTGAACTTTAAGGACTACATTAAAAAAATCGAGGTCAGCACTTTCACTCAGCACGTAAAAAGCTATACACATTGGTGCGATAGATTTCCTTTTAAATTCGACACGGCAGCCGCAGAGATTAATTTTATGATTATTGTCGAAATGTTGACTGGTGTATTTGGCTACCAACCCGATGAAATATCAGCTAAACTGGGTGGTGAGATGGATCAATTTATATTGGCAGGGTGTATTTCTCTTTTTTTATCATACACAGAATTAGACTCAAAGATTCTGCGAGAACTAACGGTACTACAGATTTCGGAAAATTTCAGGATTCCGCTATCAAAAGAAGAACCAGCACTTAAGGATCCGAAGACTGGTGAATATATTAGTGGAATGACCATAATGAAGCCTACTGTTCTACAACCCTTGGCTAAGGGTATTGTAAATGTATTGAATGGAGTAGGTAAAATACTAGACACTCTTGGCAGCGCAACTGTAGGAGATTTGATTGTAAATAAATTCAAAGATACTACCAGTGGAAATGACGTGGTAAAATTCTTGGTAAATACATTCCCGTATTTCAATGATAGTACAAAAATTGAAATAGACGGTGGAGAAAAAGTAGTTAGATTAAATTTATTTTCTAGTGCGACAAGGGTGTGCTTGAACTTACACAGGAACCACACCAAGTTATTCAACTTTAGCGATGTTGACAATTTTCTTGTCATCCTTCCTTTCACCTATGATTTTTTGTATACCCAAAAGATAGGCATCTTGTCGTTGAATGATAATAGGTCGGGTATCGATAATACCAACTTACTGGCATGCCAGAAATCGATGTACGCCACGAACTTGTATATCAGTATAAAATTAACCGAATATTACAAGAGTATGATGTGCTGTGCTCAAACACCAGTACAAGAATCAAATATTTCAGCCGAACCATCTTCAAGTGCCACAGTTGCTGCAATTGTACCTTACAACTGGTTTATTTTTTGGTATTCATATGAAAAAAGCATGAAAGCAGGTGGCGATGGCTCTATTTATATTTAGTTTACGTTTTAGATTCGAGAGTAAACAGGAAAGCAAAAATCAAACTTGCTTTTCAGGGGAATTATAGCCTCGTATTTTAGTAGCACCTCAAGAAATCACGGCTTGTTATTTATTTAGATCAAAGTACCATACAAAGGATTATAAATATAAAGTGGGTTTATTCAGAATGCTGAAACATATTGTACATTTTGTTGTTGACTGAAATATATAACGAAGTATTTTGATAATAACTGGGGCTTATGTTTTGAATGTTGTTAATTATACTATCAATGAGATGGGCTCTTCCTACATTTGCACTGACCGAACCAGCATCAAAGTTTACGTTGATTATATGAACATGGAAGTGGTAATAAGATGGCAAATAATGAACAAACATCATAATATCAGATTCAGTGATTCCAGGATATCTACATTTGATTGTTTCCATTGACTTGTGCTTGATGTTTTTCAATAAACCGACATGTTTTGACGTCAAATCACGCAGTGATTTTATCGATCTATCATTTACCAAGGCAACAAGGTACAACGTTTTGAGAGTGATACCATCCCACTTGCTATCTGGGAGTAAAACAAATCCTTCATTTGGGTCGGTATCCTTATAAACCACCCTATCAACCTCGGCCTTTCCTTCAAGAATGTTGTATACCCAAGATGTGCGACTTAGATCTTCACTTTCTATATATTTTTTTGTAACCAGTTTGTATAATTCTGGTGTTTCCTCGAGGTACTTTTTGGTATCACCCATGTATTTGTCAATATGTTTTTGAGTAGCTGGATGAATCATCATAAACTTGGTTTGAGGCTCATAGCTCTTGGTAATACCATCAGAATCCTCGATATCTGTTCTGAATAAACAACCTTCAGCCCACCCGTAGATATCGTTCTCCTGGATATTTTCAAAGTGTGTGGATTGAATAATCTTTTTGTTTAATCGCGAGATATCAAACTTGAAATGAATCCGTTCAGCAATGAGTAACGCCTGGCCTTTATCACCCTCGACGCCCTCTAGGTGACCCAAAAACACGATTCTCTTTGTGCTTACATCTATTTGTTTGAATAAACACAGTATTAATGAATCTGGAAAAAAATATTTCTTCAAATCAAGATGAGGATAGGTGCTCTTTTTTAAACGCAAATAATAACGATAGTAACATAATTAATAAAAACAACTTGAATGTGAAGCTAGTTTGAATAAGTATTTTTTTATTAAACTGGGCTGAAAATTTACCTTCATTTATGATTTGCGTGGGAACAAAACTGTGTAACTTTTTGATGATACTTTGGTTTTCCATGCCTGTATGCTCGAAAAAATATATAATATTGATTCTATTTTAATAGTTTTTATATGTAGGAGAGAGAAAGGCGTGTATATTTGCTAGTTACTGTTTACTGTCTACTATTTGTTGTTTATGGTCTCGTAGGTTAGACTTCTTTTGTACAAATTCTTAATCGTTTAGTTGTCTAGTACGTTTTAATTGGTGAAAGTCATAAGAACGGTTGTAAAGTAAACAAATTGAAAAGATGTGTTTTTCCCTCCTTTTTTTTGATTCCAGGTACTACTCTTCCAAATAAAGCTGTTTAAAAGTCATAAAATGCTAATTAACGGAAATGGATATTGTAGCTACTATTGGCTGTTTTCAAATATCGGATCATTGTGTAGCGAATAACAACGTGACTCTGGAATCTAGAAATGAAGCAGTATATCAACATTATCCACCCCCCTAAAGACTGAGAAGTAAAGTACATTTATTTTGAAAAATAATGATTCGTGTGTAGAAACAGGTATTAATCGACGAGGATATAAATCATAGTAAAATATAAAACAAAAAAAATAAAACACAGTGCGAGTGAAGGATAATGTGTGCCATAAAACAACAGATGAAAATGATTTGAAGGCAAATCAAGATATTGAGGATGGGGAGAAGGACATGGGCTTTTTCTAGGCTATCATATAAAAGTCGAAAACTTCTCCCAGTTCAAGGGAGTGGGAACAGGTAAATTGAATTGTTTCGCTGAAGGGCTGGTCGAATGGCGAAGGCCCTTCATAAAATTTTTGGAAGAAATGGCGGGGTCAGCGAGAAAATGGAAGTTTTGTTTGACAGGTGTAGTGATCTCACCATATGCCTGGTTGTCTTCGTTGTTAGCCGCAGCGGTAGAGCTCGAAGAACCATTAAACAAATTTCCTGTTGAGGAGTTATCTAAATCAAGATAAAGGTTGAGTGACGTAGAATCGCTGTGAGACAGATCGTTATAGGTAGCACCAAGTTCATCCTCCTTTGCAAACATATCTTTCATGTCATCGTTAAATGGAGAGGTAAAATCAAAATCGTTAAATGGACTAGGTGGGGCATATATTGGGGTTTTTTTAGTGCTTTTTATTAGAGAACTTTCGGGTGAAGATCTGGGTGATGTATTGGGGATTTTTTGACCGAGCCTTGAAGGAGAACTACTTGGGCTGCCAGTGAGTGCAGAGTAAGAAAGGGCAGTTGGATGAGGTAGTGACCCTCTGGTTTGTTTTCTGAACATATTATCCGTGGATTTCTCCAAAGGTTTTTCTAAAAATTCTTTCAAAACCACTTCAGAGAGTATGGGAGGAGGGCTAACAAGTGTGGATCGTTGCTGCGTATGGTATTTTTGAGAAGTTTTGAGGGCTGCGGGACTAGGGGATACATTTGAAAGAATTTCAGCCATGTTGTTAAATCGGAGCGGAGTGGGTTGTCGGAGCTGGCTTGTCCTTTTCTTAGAGGAAACTAAGTCCCTGATACCGCCACTAAAAGACATACTGGACTGGGTGCGTATAGCTGCTCGCGGAGTTAGTACATAAAGCTCATCAGAAGCAAAACTTTTGATTCGAGAAGTATTAAAATCCATTACTGAGTGTTTACCGAAGCCCAAATTTGGGCTATATAAGCCGATACGCGGGGACTCTGCTTTGTAGAAGGAGAAAAAGGACGAATTCTTAACCTGAACGATTTCTTCTAATAGGGATTTCAATTCAAGATATGTTTCTTTTTTTGCTCTCTGGTAGTCAAGGTTACATCCTGAGAGTGCATAAGATAGGTATGCAAAGATTATTTTGTTCCGTATGTCAAACACAATCTTGGACATTTGGAAGAGTAGTTGCTTTTTAACATCAGTAATTGAGCCGATTTGAACAACCAGTTTTTTAAAATCAGTTTCACCGCAATCACTTTCGTCATTCGAAAATGTACAATCCTGCAAAGAAAAGTCAGAAGTTGAAAAGTTATTTTTGTAAAATAGACCACTTGTATTATACCTACTTAGTCTTGATTTCTGTATTTTTCTAAACTCGTGGTTTCTTTGGTTTCTAAATTCAAGGATTTTGGCTTTTACCATGGCTATCATGCTGTATAGGTTCTGATGTAGACTCTTAAACTTTTTAATTTCAGAAAAAAGATTTATGTCCAGTTTTATGCTTTGCAATTTTGCGCTAAGACATTTATAATCCCGTTCGATTGATCTGAACAAAGTTTTCACCTTTGTAGGACCATCTTGATCAGTGATTCTGTAGCTGTAATCGCTGTACCCAGCTGAATTAATGCTATTTCCGTTGTTCAATGCACTGGAATCCAGTATTCTAAGTTTGCTGCACATCAGATCCGCTTTTGTCGTGATGAGCCTAAGTTCCCTTTTGTAAATGCCGTATTTTGACCTATACAATTCAATTTTATCATCTAAACCGTCCTGTGAGTTCTTGGTCAAATGGGAATACCCACCAAGATATATCCCTTGTATATTTTGGCTGCCTCTGAATTTTGCTCTACTGTTGTTTGTTTCTTCTCCCCTTTCAGTACTATGAAGCTGTGCAACAGTTTCACTGGCGAGCTTTTCTATCTTTTCTCCCAGCTTGAATATTTGCTTTTGTAATATC
>LSSK01001088.1:0-20548 GCA_001969505.1 Zancudomyces culisetae | reverse complement strand
TTCGCTCTCTGCGCTCCACAAAACCAACGTGGCAGAACGCCAAGACTGCGCGGTCCGACCAGTCCGAGTATTCGGGCTCAACACCTATCAGTTCTTCAACGAGTCTGTCGGCCTTGAGTGCACAGAACTTTTATATTTTTGTTGTGGGCGGAATCACATACTCCGAAATCCGCTCTGTTGCCTTGGTGGCTGCCAAACGAAATGCAAATATATATCTTGGCTCGACACACATCATCACCCCCTCGACCTTCCTTGATGGCTTATCTGTTCTGGGCGATCCGTCGACTCGCGATGATCCCTCTCCAAGCTGCTACTCTCTCGGCTATGCAACACCTGAAGACAAGGACCCTCTTGTCATGTATCTCGACTCGCATTCCCGGGCTCGTTTTAAGGGTTCTCCTTCTCCCGCTGCTGCTGCTGGTGCTGCAGGCATTGAAGAGCTGTTTATGCAGAAACTGAAGGCTTCTGAAGCACAGTGGAGTGATATCAAAGCCAATAAGGCCGGCACTGCTTCTGTCTCACCTTCTCCACTAGCGTTTTCTCCCAGAGCATCGTCTGCTAATTCATCGAGACCAGGCTCTGCTGCTGGTGGTTCTAGTACAGGCATTTCTAAGAAGAAGGGTTTCTTTTTCCGTTGATTTTCTCGTATTATTTTATTTAGTTTATTTTATCATTTCGCCTTGTTAATTTTACAGATTCCAACACTTTAAACCAATATCTATTTTTTTTCTATCAATGTCCTTTTCTTTATCTACAAACATTGAAAGCTAAAACTATAATGCTAAATTAGCTCTCTTTGTTTTTTTGTCATTTCACAATATATTTGCTGTAAAACCTTTATGGCGTTGGAGACTCCCATGATATACTCCGAATCTGGCCCTTCACCTGGTGTCCAAAATGAATGGCAAAAATCAATTGCTCTTAAATCCAGGATGTTCCTTAACATTCTTTCCTCTTTTTCTTCCTCTTCTTCCTCCTCCTCTTCTTCGTCATCATCGCTAGTATCACAATCATCACTAGCACCGTCTTCACCAGTGTCAATACGCGTTTCTCCCACACCTCCCTTCTCTTCAAGAACAAATCGTCGTGCTTCATCTTTATCAACTACAAACAACAATGAGCTAGAATACAGTCGGAACTCGCAACGCTCGATCACCGCTCGGTACTCCAACAGTCGTGTAATCGCTTGCTTCACCAGAAATATTTCAAGCTGCTGCTGCTGCTGTGCAGTTAGGGTGGTATTCCCAGTATAGCTGAAAAACTCGGCCAGAAGCTCGTGAATCCCAACTATGTCGAGTGTGTCCAGCTGATTTTTGGTTATTGTGGGAATCCTTTTAGCCTCCATACCACCATTTGCCTGAACATGTGTGTCTGGATTTGCGTTCATGCTTACAACAACACCGTCGGTATTTATATCTTCTGGTACTAACGTACTTTGGCTTTGTTTTCCTTCTCTGATTCCACATATTTTTATTCCGTATCTCCCACTACTCGTTTCACTAGCCTTTTTAATCATACGAAGTTTCTTGGTCCGAGTAGCGTACTCGTCGTAGTACCGGTATCCAATCTTTAGATCCAGCACACTTACCCGTTCTTCTCTACCAAATGTAAGATTTTCCATACAGATATACTCACTGCCGGTGGAGTGGTTCTGGAGATATCCATAGACTCTGGGAACAAATCTTGCAAATTGTTTTATATGCCGATATCCATTCTCAGTTCTACTTAGATTTCCATTTTCGTGTTGATGTTCATTATGACCACAGTCACAGTCACAGTCATAGTTGCTGGTGCTGGTACCGGTGCTATGTATTCTGGTCGTGTCATCCCCGTTCTTTTTCGCATAAAACATCTCTGATTCAATACTTTCTACTAAGCACCCATCATAAAAGTGTCGTTCAGAAGATTCTACCTTTTTGATAAGCATATTATCGCCTTCAACTGCCAGGATTGTGTCATGTCCCGTTACTTTACTCGTTAGCTCTGTAAGTTTACTCGTGTGAAGCGTTGAGCCAAGTTCGTTGATCATTTGTTGCACACTCTCACTGTCATTACTCTTACCAGTGTTGTTTTTGTTTTTGCTTGTTTGCCCCATTTATCAAGGTTCTAATCTATGCCGTTGCTTAATGGTTTCTTGTGCTTGCAATGATTGTTTATTTATTCATTTATTTATTTTGTGAAGTTGTCGCTTAAAAATAATTACATGTACACAATGCATTTCTGATTCCAAACTTCGATTTTCTACATACTGCAAAATCACTCCTCTTCCCTCTCCCCCAACAATTTTTTTTTTCCACATAGTTTTCGGTTGATAGCTAATATGTTTTCACTTTACGCCCAAAATAAAAAATTAAGCGGAAAAAAAATTCTCGGATGAATTGGCGATCAAACAACATGTACCAACCAATACCAACATTTGAATGCGTCAACAATAAAGTGCCTTTAACCTGCATATTCCGGATCCTAAAACGCTCTCTTTGTTACAGTCCATTCCATCCATCCATCCATGCTCTGTGATTTATTACATACATCTGCTTCCGGGTTTGTATTTGTCAGCTTAAAGTTTCTACGCATCTAGAGATCGAAAACATATTCATTCGCGTGTTTATTGTTTCATTCCTCAAGTATGCTGTTTCGCTTTTTAATTGTTTGCATCCAATAAGCTAATATTTCCTTTTTTCGACAAAGTGGAAAAATGAAGTTTGATTCATTCTCCCTCCTCTCTCCCCCTTGCTCAACTTTCTCGGTAAATTCAGCTTTCCAGGAAATAAAATAAATAAAACAGTTAAATTTGGTTACATTCAGAAAAGGCGCTGCTTAAACTTACGAATACAACTGCAAAAGAACAATACACTAACGAAAATGTTGGTAGGTCCACAAACTTCAAACAGAGCTATCCGACGTGTTTTACTCGCAAACACATCAAAAAAGCTCGCACTCAGAACATACGCTACACTGCCACAAAGCTATAAACAGCGACTGGAAAATGAAATCAAAAAGATGCAAGATGCTGGAACCTACAAAAGCGAACGCATAATAGGAAGTTCGCAATCTGCAGCAATAAAAGTGATCGATAAAGCCACCGGAAAAACAACCGAGGTACTAAACCTATGCGCAAATAACTACCTTGGGCTATCGAACGATCCATACGTAGAGGAAAAGGCCATAGAATATACAAAGCATTTTGGCAATGGCTTGAGTTCAGTGAGATTCATTTGTGGAACCCAGAGTATCCACAAGGATTTGGAGGAAAAAATAAGCCAGTTCTATGAAAAAGAAGATGCGATACTGTACTCCAGCTGTTTTGATGCAAATGCTGGGATTTTCGAGGCGCTATTGACACCCAATGATGCCATAGTCAGCGACGAATTGAATCACGCCAGTATCATTGATGGGATCCGCCTCTGCAAAGCAGCTAGATTTAGATACAAAAACTGCGATATGGCGGATCTTGAGCAACAAATTGTAAAGGCAAAGGAAACAACAAAGGACAAAAATGGTGTGGTAATGATTGCCACAGACGGTGTATTCTCTATGGATGGAAAAATAGCCAAACTCGATAAAATTTGCCAGTTGGCAGAAAAATACGAGTGTCTGGTGTTTGTTGATGACTGCCACGCTACTGGTGTTATTGGAAACTCGGGTAAAGGATCGGGTGAATATTTTGGTGTGGCGGATAAGATCCATTTTGTGAACTCGACATTTGGAAAGGCACTAGGAGGTGCATCTGGCGGTTATACAGTAGGAGACAAAACATCCATCGATATATTAAGAAACCGATCAAGACCATATCTATTCTCAAACACACTTGCACCGTCTGTTGTTGGAGGCGCAGTCGCAGCTTTCGAGCTACTCCAAAACAAGGATAATGGACCCATGTTGTTGCAAAGGTTGAAGAAAAACACCGAGTTCTTTAGATCAAAGATGAGCGCTGCCGGCTTCAATATCATTGGCGATGACCACCCAATTGTACCCGTGATGCTAGGCGATGCTCGGTTGGCCTCAGCATTTTCTGAGGAGATGTTGAAACTTGGAATCTATGTCATTGGATTTTCGTACCCTGTGGTTCCTCAAGGAAAAGCACGAATCCGTGTTCAGATTTCTGCAGCACACTCTATTGAACAACTAGAAGATGTTTGCAAGGCGTTTGAAAGTATTGGCAAGAAACTTGGTGTCATTTCTTAATCTTTCTTTTTTTTTTTTAATCATTATTATTCAGTAGTGCTTTTATTTGTAAATCGCGATCTATATACACGTGAATTTAAAAAAAGTGTACGGCAAACATCTAGTGTGCCCAGATCAAGCTAGGCTATGCTTAATACTAAGTGTGGTTTGGCCAGTTTTGTGGTGAATAAAAAAACTAAATATGTAATCTATGTCTATGTGAAATCTTAAGCCAGTATCAAACTGGCAAGGGGTTACCCATTTTTATTTTTTTTTGTACCTCCTCCTATACCCTGTGTCGTACTCGTTTTGAGGTTTTGCTGGGTACATCCACTAACCAGAGTTTTTCAACAATTCACCAACCTTTGCTAAAACCTTATCCAGGTCATCTTTTTCCATTTCGTCAATCTGTTCAGGTTTGATGGTTCTTTTGATTTTTGTTTGTAGAAAGTCAATTACTCCTGCCAACAAAACACCAAACAGCGAAACCAAAAACATCATTGTGACACAAAAGTATATAATCGAGCTTTCCGACCTGTATACAATGTTTCCGTACCCTAAAATAGCAAATAAATACAGTTAGGATTTACATCTCCCAATAAGTGCGTCCATTAGCGATTTGAAAGCAAGAAAACAAAAAATAAAAAACTTACCTATTGTCGAGTACGAAACAAAGCTCAGCCAAAGTATCTCGGAGTACGACATCGTATTTCCTCTTAAGAAATGAAACACGAAAATGAGTACAAAGCAGAAAAGCGTGTAGATAACCATGAAGAAATAAACCCGTAAAGTAAACCTAGGCGAGTTTTTGAGTTCTTCGATGTTTTTCTCGATATTTTCGCGCTTAATAAAGACATCTCTTGGAACTACACCGCCACTAGTGCTCTGAGTTTGTGAATCCAACTCAGGAGTAAACCGTTTTTCAATGTTTTCGCTGCTACTGCGACTGCGACTGCTACTATTGGTTTTATCCCCCCATTCCTCATCAACACCTTGTTGAAAGTATCTCTTGGAATTGACATCTCTATTTGATTGAAAAAACAGTGGATCCGTATTGATACCAGCATTACCATCATGGGTCGTGGATACATGCAGTCCATTTTCCCCAAACTCCAGCGCGAACCTGAAATCATTTGTTCTACTCAAAAACTGCCTCAACTCTTTTTTATGTTTGGAACCGTCCACAGGTAACTCTGAGGTATGAATTCGAAGTAGCAGTTGTTCCTTCAAAAGCATAGCCAACCTCTTTGTCTTCATGTTGTCCAAAACTGATAGGAGGAAGTTTGCAAAATTAACTAAATACAAGCCCATTATAGCCAAACCTATCAATGACCAAACCAGCATAACATACTGCGACAAAGAGGTTGTTGAGATTACATCTCCATATCCAATGGTTGTTATTGTTACTATTGATATAAATACTTTTTTTTAGGGGGAAGGAATTCAATACTTTGATTGTACAGATATTATATATTAAGCTGGGGTATTTCTTTTCAAACCCTGTGAAGCAAATTACCTAAACAAAAGTAGAAGCCTATAAGCAAGGTTCTATTCTCGAGTAATGCAAATATGACCGCACCAACAATTATCCAGCCGTAAAGCAAAAGTATGCTGAAGTGTAGCAACTTTTGTTGATAGGGTAGCCCGCTGCCTATGATTTGAATAAAACGTCGATAAAATAAATATGATTAGTCGAATATGTGATTTACACGAAAGCGATACAAATACATGTAAGTACATGTAAAAACGGTGAATTATTTTTGTAAAAATTGCGATAGCTTGCCTTTGTTTCTAAAGTTTTCAGTGCGAACATAGTCATATACCAACAAGATGACCACTATCAATGATATGCAATAGCTGGCAATAAAAAACGCAAACTCGTCTGTTATCTCCGTGTCTATCTTGTTTTGCAAATCTGATGCTACAATGTATATTGTTATCCCAAGTCCATATGCAACTATTTGCGGTATTTAGTGTGTTTTTTAATCTAGGCGGCTCTGATAAATCTTAACCATCAGACTGATCGAAATCCCAACCTTGGTACAAAAAAAAGAAGTAAAACAAATAAGAATATAGGAATACGGTTGAATCTAGGATACCAATATATACTTTACTTACATGCTAGGAACTGTATAACCACTGTCAGCGCGGTAGATAATATTATCTTTACGTTGAAGGTTCTGAATGTAAATGCAATTGTTGAGGATAACACGAGCACAAATGTGGTCAGTCGAAATATAAAGTAGGCTAGCAGCATGTCATATCTCCCATTTTCACTTTTTCCTGTACTCGAATAAGCTACACTCATACACAACATATTAAGAATCAAGTTAGTCACATTCAACAACCCCGCAACGCTAACAGATGTACGTCTAACCGACGTAAGCTCTTCGGCCGCCTCTATATCCTTTAACGCCTCGGTTTCCCTTTTCATTGCATTTGAATTGTCCTCTTTATGAGAGGAGGGTTTCCTAAAGTTTTTAAACTTAAGCCAATTAGCATTTCGGGCACGCCGCTTGATACTAACAAGGCTAAGTGGTGGAAACAAACGTGTGTTGGTTCTATTTTTCATTTTTTTTTGAAGTCTATCGTGTTTTTGTGTTCTTGTAGAAAGCTGATTTCATCGTCACCAAACTGTATGTGGTTAAGGTATCTTACAGTCGTTTTCAAAGTCAAACTTGTGGTTGTAGCTTGACCAACCTTTACGATGTTGTTTATTAAGTTATCCTTTGCTCTATTAACTGGTTATAGTCTCACTACGATCGGACCAAATGTAGTAAAAGTGAGTACACTTTATAGTAAATTTCAGTCGTTTCTTAAATTAAAGTTTGATTTGTAACTCGGAATACTACCGATATTATATCTACTTAAAAGCTGCCACAGCGGATTACTACTCTAATACTAGTTTCTAATTTTAGTATTCTGGTTTATTGTGTATGACACTATTTTTACTTGTTATTCAGCTATAGTTGCAGATTGAAAGTTGCTTTTATAACCCAAGTATGCCTAGCAAAATCAATTTTGGAAATCCAACCTGTTTTCTCAGCAAAAGAATCAAAATCACTGGTAATAATAATACCCCTTGATTTGGGAAACCCTAGTTCAAAAACTGAGGAAAAAGTCTGGTTGGGTCTATTTGTAATGATAAAATAATCATTTTTTATATACTGGCTACGATAATAACAATTATCTAATAATACATTTATCCATTTTCGTCAGCATGATAGGCCACTTAATTCCGATAATATTTTAATCTTGTTTTTTTCTAGAAATCAAATTTGATTAGATTTTGGTCTTCAATAGTGCAGGTGTTGGTCTTGGATGTGCTTTCAATATTCTCTTTGTTGATGTATAAAAACCACAAACATCGCTTTAATAAAAGAGTATATGTACTGTGAACATAAAAACTAAAGGTCAGCTATGGAAAAAAATATAATATTTAGTTTGGACAACACTTTATCCGTCTTTATCCAGGTTTATTTCAGAGATATTGTGTCAAGTGAGATATATAAAAAAGAAAAACGAGCTTTATATATATTTCGCACAAACTGTAATGAGTAAGGTAGTATTTTCTCTTTTTTTTTTCTTTGTGGCTGACACAGTGAAAGTACATATGCTATTCTCTTTACATTTTCCCATAGATGGAATTTACGGAGTATGCTCCGTTTTTCAACTGGAGTTGTTGACTCTCTTTAGCTGAACTAGGCTGAAATGAGGCGTTTTTAAAAAAGTTTAGGTTGAGGGAATTCAAAGTTAATGTTAAACATTTGTTTATAGATGGGTATTGCCGCTTTAAACTAATGACTAAAGGTCACGTGTACACAAGGTCATCAAACAAAAATAGATTATTTAATTATAACTCATTTCAGTAGTGCAGCTGAATGAACTTTTGAGTAGGCATCATGTTGTGTATGAAGCGATTATCCAAAATGATACTTGGTTTTGTGTGTTTCAAATGCAGGAGGGTTTCGTTGTGTTTGTTTATTGTAATACGACAAATCAACAAAATTAGCATTGTTTGATTCCCAACACTTTTTATCCAAAAGTATTCTGGTAGAGATAATCTCAGAAACTGGTAAATTAAAAGGTTAATGGTTGTAATGATGGATGATTTCCTTGTATGAATCTAAATTAAATTTGCATTTCTCATTCACAAAGCGAAAAGTTAACATTTGCATTTTCCTTCCCCAAAAATAAATAGCTACACAAAAAAATAGGCGAGATGGTTTGTTGCTGTTGTTGATTTTTTATTACTTTTTTGGTTAATTACTACTTGGATTATTCGGAATCATCCAAAACACAACCGGAACAAAAATTAAATGCACCAGATTGTTGCTATCCAAGTTTTGATTTTAGGGGATCACATTCTATGGTTCAGGGCCATTATACGAGTTCTCGTACCCAACAGGCAAAAAATTCCGATGACACACAAGATGGGTAGTTCAGCAAATGAAATATTTTCATGGCCTAAATGTTTACACAGTAAAAAAACACTGCAAACCCATCTCCAAAGCTTGTCATAAATCCACTCACCAGGCGGCCAGGCTTGCTATGGAAACGTGTGATGGTAAATGTTCGTCTATTTTTAACTAAAAATAGGAGAATTAGCTGCACCAAATAAGAGGGTAGGATGTTGGTAATAGCAGACATCAATTACATAACTCCAATAGTCTACTGGACAATAGGATGTAAAAAAGGTTTTGATATTTGTTTTTGTGAATACATTAGATGTGGATGTTGAACATGGAACCAAGTCTTCAGTTACATGAAATCAGTACCGAGTATATATAGATTAATACCTCACCTTTTTATTTTTTTATTTTTTATTTTAATTTTTTAAAAATACTAAGCTTAAGCAAGCCAAAAGAAGACATGAACATTGCCGAGCCTACTAGGTAGGGTGCATCGATTTATTCCATATCATACTCCAATAACAGGTAGCGTGTATTCTTGTTACTACTACCTGCCCCAACATTCAATCACAGGTTCAAACATAGGCTCGTACGCGCTCTCCTAGAGCAAACAGGTCTATATTACACATATTACACAAAACTCTCAACGAGTCAAGGAAAATTCGGGTTATCCAAATACAATAATGAACGACATATTTAAAGAAACTTTTGGTGGTGTTAAAAAATCTGTTGCCACTGCCCTGGTCGATGTTAAAGATTTCAGAATACCACTCCCCAACATAAAGGCAAACCTTTCATTTTTTAACTTTAATGATGAGGATACAAAAAGACTAGAGGAAAAGAAGAAAGAACTAAAGGAAATTGAGCTTGCGCAGAGTTCACTATCAGTAAAGAGAATTTGCGTAGGTATTTCTGGGTTATTGACATCAACAAATGTAATTATCGGGATGGTTTGTTTGAGTTTAGTGAACTCAAAACTGACACAAGAACAGGTTGTAGAAGAAGGGTTTCATCTTTTTCTTGAATATACACCTGTTAGAATAATAATGTTTGTTCTTACCCTTTTGGCGTTCATTTCGTATGCAATCCGTATATTAAACATCAAAATTGTTACGTTTACAATACTCACAATATTGTTTTCATTTTTAACGGGTAAGATATAATTGATCCACCTTAACGAGTTACATACAGATAAACGTATAGCCATATAGGAACTTTAATACTAAAACCAAACACCTAAAACATCTAAATAGTTGTATATGGCGTGGGAATAACAGCTTATATTATAATTTCCGATGGAAAATATGGCAGAAGTACAAAAGTTCCAGACGATTTTGTATATTTTATAATTGGTTACATTACATCCTTTACTGTTCTGGTACTGATAACGTACGATTACATTTCAACCAAGGATTTCAGAAATAAAGGTAAATAAGGAATGGATACGGCGAGGAATGGGTTGGTGAACCTATTATGTAACTATAAAAACATTTATAAATACGCTAACTGGTATGTGTAATACTACAAATAGGCAGCGGGATATCCTACAAACAAAAAATGTTTATATTTAGCGTCACATTGATGTATACCTGGGTAATGGTGGGTGGTGTAGGATTCAAGTATTTGGAAGGAGATACATTTCTTTCAGGGGTTTATTTTTGTCTTATTACGGTTACTGCGATAGGAAACAGCGATATAGGACCTACTACAATACAATCGCAAGTCATTATGATGCTATGGACGATTGTAGCTACAGTAGTCATGGGTATCTATTTTATCAACTACACCAATTTTCTATTGTCACTCCTAGAAACCATGAAAACGAACAAACTGGCCAAGCTACTCAAAAAACAAGTATTATTGAAAATTCAGCATACACAAAATAGACTCGAATCTAGGAGTAAGAGAGGAGGAGAAAATCTATCGCTGGAACATACAAAAACGTCTTACGATGATGTCAATCTAACTCGAACTAGGTTCAACGCTTCGGCACGCAGCAGCATTGTAGGCGATGATTTTTATGGTAGTGAAAACCTGCGTCCTATTAGTCGTACAGCTAAAAGCAAATTGAACCTGTACTCACTTGATGGAAAGCGCACAAGCTTTAAAGGTGCCAGAGATGCTCCTAGTAGTATAGATAGTGGATTCCATCTTAGAAATTTCAGCAAGGAGGAAAACGTTCTTGAATTTGATTTAATCGAGGAAGAGCTTGAAAAGCTTAAAAACTCACCCAGACTTACTATGGAAATTGCAATATTCATAATTGTGTGTATACTTGTTTGGTTTGGTGTCATCTCCATATTTTTTGCATTCAGAAACAAGTCATACACATTCTTCCAGGTGTTTTATTACAGTTTCATTACGTACTCAACAATCGGTTTTGGTAAGAATATTTACGAAAGCGATGGCGAGATGATCTATTTCTGCATTCAAGTCCTGCTCATGGTATCGTTGTTTGGTGTATTTATCGCAGGCATCTCTGATTTTGTACAGTCATGGCTTACATCAATTATAAAGCCAGAAGAAACGGATACGACTAAAAGAACCGAAACGGATAAGATATTATCCAAGGTTCATAAACTCTTGAAAAGGCGTTGAGTCAAATTGTTGTCTGGAAAGTATACCAAAGCTGCTATTGCTTGAAAAGGCAGATAAGATGCTGGTGGTTTTTTTTGTCTTGTAGTATGCTATGCATCTTCTTGTTCATAATCCGTTACCAGGTGCTATAGAGCTGTTTTTTTCGCACTTTTGCATCATTTTATTCTTGAAAATACATTTATTAAATTAACCAATAACATATACTTTTTTAAAAAAATCAAAAAGATCTAATACACTCAAACCACAACCCCCAATCCCCCCTCCCCCCTCATACACCAAGGGACAAGAATAATATTTTAGCTAATATTTTGGGTAATGTAACACATCAACGTTTCTTTTTAGTCCTTCTCTCGATGATTTCTTGGACCTTTTCTATCATTTTCTCCTCAACAATGTCGAGTCTTTCTTTTTTAACTGCTGTTGATATAAAATTCTGAACAAGCTGACTGACCGTAGCAATCATAAGGCCAAATATTGAGACCATGTATATTGCGGTAATCGAATAGTAAATCAAAGAGCCCTCGGTTTTAAAGACTATTTCCCCATATCCTGGGGGTAGTAAATTTAGTACGTCACTGAGAAATAAATAACGATTTCGCATATAGTAGATAAATAAATAAAAATATGGAAATCACGAAATTGGTGCCCATGGACTTACCTACTGTAGAGTACGCAATAATACATAGATATATTATGTCACCATAGGAATACTCATTATCCTGGAATATATGAAAAAGAGTGACAAAAAAAACCCAGACTCCAAGTAAAAACACAATAACAAGACCCAGGCTAAGTGTAATTCGGGAAGAAGATTTTAGAGCCACAATCTGTTGTTCAAGGGCGTCGTATTGTACAAACGGGGTATCTTTGTCATAGTTATGGTGGTGATGTGTGGTAAGAATACCACCAGCCAAATGGTTCTCAATATACTTGGTTACCGGGTGGTCGTTACTTTTTTCAGTTTGGTGTCCGTGAGGAGAATGACCGTCGTTATGTACATTATCATCACCTACATTGTGTTTTTTTACAAGCCCTGCAATGTGAAATCCTGTGTTGGTTAGGCCAATTTGTAATTTTTTTCCCTTAGCCTTTTTCATTGTTGATCTGAATATCCGTTTCCGGGTGAGTAGGCCAGTTCTTTTATCTATATCGTTTATTTTTAAAGCAAGCTGCTCGCTTATTAGCTGAGCCATCTTTCTTAGTTTATATACATCAAGTAAGGAAACCACAAAATTTCCAAAGTTTATGGCGTATATACTCATAATCATTATTCCGAAGATTGCCCATGGAACCATTATGAATTTGGCGAGTGATGTTGTGGGTACATAATCTCCAAATCCTGTTGTTGTTGCGGTTACTAGTAATTGTTATATACAAAGAAAAAAAGATTAATACACCAATCCCCAATATATAGGTGTCGAGCATTGTGTTCAATGAATACATACCTAGACAATAGTAAACTCCCACCAGTATGGTTTTTCCTTCCAGATACTTAAACAAAAGTCCGCCCAACATGACCCAGGCATAAACGGCAATAAAGCTTATCTGTAGCAGTTTTAGTTTGTATGATACACCGCTGCCTACATGTATATTTAGATTGTATTTTTTCAGTATATGATGCATGTTGATACGATACTATGATTGATGTACTATTAAATATTATATTAACCTAAGCTTAGTATACCATACCTTTATGCTTGAAATCTTTGGTCATAAAGAAATCGAATAGTAGTATAATAACGGCTAGAGCCGTACATGCAATGCTGAAAATAAAGTATCCAAATCCTGTTGGGACTTTGGTTTTCAAATCGTACGCATTGTTAGAAACCAAAATATAAATTATGATTCCAAGTCCAAATGCAACTATTATTATAAAAGGGTACACACATTGAACATAGTATTAGAACAGAAAATAGCAAAACATCTGGTGATTGAAGGGGGGGGGGATCAGATTTATTGTATGTAGAAAAGTATGTGGCTTACATGTGATGAACTGTAGAGTAATCGTCAAAAATGTAAAAAGCACGATACGATAGTTTAGTATACGCATGGAATGTGCTATGAAGGATAGGATACCAAGTACAAGCATGAACAGCCTGAGCGAGTTTTTTTCTATTCAAAGAGTAGGTGATTGTACAGATACATATACGTTAGTTTGAAAATGTTGGCTGTATCCATAACGGACAATGTATTTAAGATTCTGAGTAGTCCATCTATAATAATGACTTGCCTAAAATTATATGAAAACCCTCTAATCAAAAATATTCAATAAGTTTATGTATTAGTATAATTCACTTTATGATTTTATAATATAAGAACAAAAGTACAAAATAAGCATGATAATGAGAGAGGCAAATAAATAAATTCGTAATAGGGTCACCAATAAAGGTCAAAAATTACCTTCAATACAGTCGGTTTTAGTTACTGATTCGCGTGTTAAGCTAGTACAGGACAAACTTAGAATCAAATTAATCACAACTAGAAAGCTCGCAAGCGCAACAATACCCCACCGTGCGAACAGGGATCCTTCGGTAACACTTATCTCCACCAACCGGTTGTTATCCTTTTCGAGTCTTTTTTTTGATTTTTGGGAGTATTGGTGACTGTTGTCATGGTCATACTTGGTTTTGCTTTTCCCTTTGTATTTATGATTGCTTTTGCGATAACCTGTAACTCTTTTTCTTTTATGCGGTTGTGGTTCTTTGAATTTGACTTTGACTTTGTGGTCGCTAGAGAAAGAGGTGCCAGACATATCGCCAGAACTTGAGGTAGAGGTATAATCCTCAGTATCGCTGTACTCGAACTGTGGTTGTTCGTTCCGTGCCATTAGTGCTTTATATTTTTGTCGTTTGTATTCCTGCCTTTATATTGTCTGGTTTATTTTCCTTACCCGTACTTTGCACCATTCGATTATATTCCCAAGTATCTAACTATTTTAATTCCTGTAATATATTTGTACTTTGGAAAACCAACCATTGGAGTAATATTCAAGGTGGCTGCTTGGTAACTGTATACTGAAGCTCAAATAAAGCTCCCAAATAGTAAAATAAAGAAGGTGAAAAAGAGAAAGGGGAAAGACGGAAAAATAGAAACACTGTTTATTTGTTGAATCAGATCAAACATGAGCTTTTCAAACATCATGTGCTAATAGGAGCGTATAAAAAAAATTTTTTGTCAATACAAATCCCGTTTGCATGTTATTCTGCTGCTCTATATAGTTCAAAATTTGGTTGACAAAAGTAAAACTGGGTCTGAAAACAAAGTAAATAAAAGACAACGTAATACGAGATAGTAAAAAGGGGGGAGGGGGGTGGATGATAAAGAAGTGAAGCATAAACTATAGCATCTGAATGACGAAAGGGGTAAATGAACAACAATGAAACTACTCTGCTTTCGTTCTACAAGTGGTAGAGGCGTTGAAAGAACTACAAGCATCAAATAGCTTGCAGAATGCAAAAGTTATACATGGATAGTTTACTGCTAAAGCCATTGTGGAATATGAGAATTATCCATGTTAGAGAAGCCTTTGGTATAAACATAGAAACCATCTCAAACCATCTCAAACCTGCTCTTACCTGCGTTTGGTACATCTCTCTTGCCGCCGCCTTGGCAAAAAAATTTTTTTTGGAGATTATGATTTATATTTTTTTTGGAAAAACAACGATTAGCCAATAATATATAGTAACTGATAAATCTAAGAAATAGATGAAATTTTCTATAGGTGGAGTAAGCCTGATATCAAAGCAACAAGTTAAAAAAAAAAGAAAGCTATATAAAGAAAGAATTGAGGATTGAAAGAATAAACATATAAAACACAAGTGTATACAGTTTTGATAGGATATTGTTGAGCATTATTTATTTAATAAAGTATAGAAAGAATGTGTAAATAGACATACATATAGCTAGATACATCAAAAATATAGAAATGTTTGCAAAAATATACAGAGTAAAATTAGCGAGTAGGACGATTCCCAGGGTGACAAAAACCACACTCCCGATATTTACGCATAGCGAAGTTGGAGTTGGGCATGGTGTTAGATATGGCAACAAAAATACATATACTACAGTGCATCACAGTGGTGAGGGAAATGAACGAGACGAGATGAAAAAAGCGAAAGAAAAGGAGGTGATGGAGTTTGAGAGGATGATTGGTGATTTGGTAGAGGCAGCGAAGAGGGAGGATATAGGACACTCGTATCCACAGGTTTTTGGAGGATTAGATGGAGGAAATAACCAGGCAGTTAACGTTACAAACGTCGATAAGGATGTGAAATTGGTTTTAAAAAGAAGACCATGGAGATATAGATACAAAAGAGCTGGTGATTACTTCCTAGATAAACAGGAACATACATTAGATGAAGGTGAGGAAGTACATGAGGGACATGAGAAAGAAATAGATGAAAAGCAGTTGCACGACAAAAAGGGAGAGGAGGATTTGAAAAAGATTCGGAAATTTAAGGCAGAAATCATGGATCCAAAACTTGTAGTAAACATGATACTCGGATTGGATAACAGTGGACAGCTGGTAAAGGAAAGGAGGAATAATTTCAGCAAATATATTAGAAGTATTAGAAGAGAGGAGGAAGAGGAGTTTTCTAGGGAATTGGAACAGATATTTAGGAGAGGAAGAGAGGTAGACCAAGAAAACTTTGGCAAAGAGACAGAAGCGGTGGATATTGAAGGTGATGATAAGCAAATAAATGATGAAGGTAGTAGTATGAAGGTAGAGGGTGAGAATGGGCAGGAAGGAGTTGATAAGGAAAGGAGTGCGAATAGTAAGAGCAGGAACATGGATGGGAATATGAGTGGAGGTATAGGCGGGAGTATAGGCGGGAATAGGAGTGGGAGTATGGGTGGGAATATAGGTGGGAAGAGGGAATACTCAAACTCATCAAAATTAAGAACATATAAAGTAAAAAATAAAGAAAAAATAACTTCAGAGAGCGGTGAAAACAACGAGTCTGGGAAGTATGGTGGTGCTAGCATGCGTATGATTAGCTTGTGGATTGATGGGGAGAAATGTGCAGTAAAAGTGATAGGAGAGATTGGTGGTAAAGGGATGAGACAGAGAGGACGAGAGATAAAAGTAGGAGAAAGCGATACAAGCGTATTCTTTCCACAGGTTGGCGACCTGATAGAAACGAGACTGCATTTACACAACCAAGAGGTGGTTGATACAGGAATGTATACGAGAGCTGGTATTGTAACAGAGGAGCTTGAGGGAGTAAACAACTATAAAGTACAATTTATGTATCCAGAACCAGTAGAAATCCGAAAAAGGGATGTGGAATTGATAGGGGCGGGATATTTAACTATGAAGAGTGTAGTTAGGGACATAGCTGGAGGAAGAGGAGAAACCAAAAGTCGTATGAACAAGCATATGAAATCCAAAAAGGATTCAGAATCGAGATCAAAGTCAGAGGCAAGCGAATATCAGGAAGAACAAGAAGAAGTAGATATCAAAATCACAAAAAAAGACATTGAAAAAATGTCAAGTGTAATATTGGTAACACGCATAAACGGCAATATTAAAAAGCATTTGTGGAAAAGTGGACTGTTGGAAAAGGGTAGAAATGCAAAATTATATGATTGGCTTGTTAGTAACAATTACCGAACAATAAGTGTAGAGGGTCTAGCAGCGTATATAGCCAACAAGTGCAAAAGACCTAAATTTGAAAAGGGGGTTGTGGATGAAAAAGATCGTGAGCCAGTGGTTGTGACAGAGGGAGAATGGATAGAGATGAAGTTTGCGGCAATGGAGTTTTTTTTGAGAAATGCGATATATTTTAGACAAGGGGAGAAAAAAAGAAGTTTTTTACGGGTAGGAGTGGATATAGAATATGAATTGGTTGAACGACATATCAGTAAAGAGTATGAAACTGTAAAGGGATGGATAGAAAGACGAGAAGAATTGAAGAAAAGAGTAGGCGAAAGGGGTCAAAGTGCAGATGAAGATGTGGATATAGTGGGTGAGTATATGAAGTATGCCAAATCAAAACTAGCAAGATATTATAACAGTACCGAGTACAAGAATTATCGACGCGAGTTGGGCAGATATAATAAACACGACATTGTGGTAAAAGGCGGTGTAGACACAATCGTGGAACCCGATCGATACCACAAAGAGTTTGCCATGATAAACCGCACACTGTTTAGATATGTGGCCTATGAAAATCGAGGACACAAAAAACAGGCCAATCCATTTGAAAAGATTGTATATAGTATAGTCAAGGCAACTGGACTATATCAACTAGTAGATAAATCAATTGTCCAGGAGTATCTTAGTGTAGTTGATAAAGAAAATGGTGGAGCAATTGTGACCGAATACGACTACACATCAAGACTACCCAGTATGGATAGTAATAGTTTATATTTGAGTAAACAAGCAGAGAAACAAGCAGCTGCGTTGGAAGCAGAGTTACAAAAGGGTAACCACAAGGTGCGAGGTAGATTTAGCGAGCTAGAGGAGGAAATACGGGTGCCGTTTAGTAAGGACATTACGGTGTACACAATTGACGATGTGTCAACGCTGGATGTGGATGATGGGGTTTCGTACGAACCAATAGATAGCGGAGACGGAAATGTGGAAGCAAGTGGGTGGATTCATGTACATGTCGCAGATCCTACGCGACTAATCGAACCATTCGATGACATTTTCAAGTATGCTGAGCGGCGGGTTTCGTCGGTATATTTGCCTACAGGAACACACCACATGCTTCCCGAGTCACTAGCTACCAAAGAATTCAGTCTGGTTTCACCTCCATCATCCGAAACTGACGAAAAGCCACCAAGGCCAAAATATGCCATCACGTTTAGTGCAAGGCTGAGCCAACAGACTGGAGATATTGTTGATTATAAGGTCCAACTTACCACAATTTCGAATATCAAGCGACTAGATTACAACATGATTGATGAGGTCTTGCCATTTGATTACATTCCAGGTGGTAAGAGTGCTCTTGATTTCTACAAATCGATTTCCTTGTCCACAGGCCAAAACGATTCAAGCAATATCGAGAAATCGGCAAAAAAAAGTAAAAATAGTACCGATAGTACCGATAGTACCGACAATACCTGTAGTGGGTACGAGCATGCACCAACACTTGCTCAAGAAGATGTTTCCAACTTGCTTCAGCTTCACATTTTGGCAAGAAAACATTTCGAACGTCGTATTTCCAATGGCTCAGTTAACCACGAACTTCCCAACTACTCTGTCAATGTTAATAGAAAGTCAGTAACAGATGGTGACAAAACACAGAGCCATCAAGATTCAGACGTGGAAATCACAGTGGTCCGCGACGTGGCTAGCGATTCGCCCGCCCATCTGATGAACAGTGAGTTGATGATTATAGCAAATCGGGTGGCGGCCCGGTTTATCCATGACAATGCACCCAAAACCAAAATTATATACAGAGCACAGCTACCACCAACCGAAGCAGTCATGAACATGCCATACACAGACCCCAGCTCCCCAACTCCTGATGAAAACTCATCTCAAGCGGTAGAAGGCGGCAAGGATCACAATGCCAGTGTCAGTACCAGTACCAGTACCAGCGCCAGTGTTACTAAGGAATGGGCAACCAATGGAGAGCTTTGGCAGGACATCACGCGTAACCGGGTCAATACAATGACTGGAATGTTGGATTTGCGTAACTACAACCGGATCCGCTACTTCATGAACCAAAGTGTACTAACAACTGAAGCTGGATTACCACACATCTCACTGGGGCTTACAGATCCATTTGGTTACACACGAGTTACCAGTCCAATTAGGCGCTTTAGTGATTTGCTGACACATTTCCAAATTAAAGAAATTATGCTAGCCAAATCGCCAAACTCAAGTTTAAAGTATCCAGTTCTTAGTAAGGATAAAGGTGCACTACCTCCAGACCCCCGAATCCAAATATACTTATCATTTCCAAATACAATCAACAAATTGTGGCTAAAGGATCTCGAAATCAAGGCATATCACCGTCAAAACACATTATATTGGACGTACCGCGCAATTTTGGATATCGAATACGCAGTTCGAACGGGAAAGAATTGTGGTCCAGTACCTGCCAATGCTGTGTATAAAGTGGGTAAATTACCACGCAAAACTGGTGATAATGATAATGATAATGGTGATGGTGATGGTGATGGTGATGGTGATGGTGGTAATGTGTGTTTGTGGCCATTACAAGTAGTGAACGCTGACTTGGGAGGAAAGAATTTTATTTGTTCCATCAAACACTTTAACATTCCAGTAGTTTTACCAGTATCCAAGACAAATGCTCATTTGACTGCGGGTGATGAGTTCTGGGGATATTTTGTATATTTAGAACCAGCACTTAATAACATTGTAGTTAATTCCGTACTTTGAATATAGAAAATATTCATTTACTCTAAGGAGGAGGGAGTGGAGGGCAAGTGGAGGTATTTTCATTGATTTGAATTTAAATAGTTTCAAATATAGATCAAATAAAAAAAAAATAAAGTTGTGGAGATTATAATTATTTTGCATTTTATCGTATTTGTATTGTATTGTTATATTTTATTTTATTATATTTTGTATTGATGATATTGCACTTGATGTTGAAAATTGCCCTAAAGAAAAGAAAATACAGGGCTATTTTTACACATCCAAAGTTTAACTTGAAACTTTGTTCCATTTTGTTTAGTTTTCTTGTGAACTTGTGTGTTGTAGTATAAATACATTTTATATTTTTTTTATATCTAAATGATACTTGTTGTGTTTAGTCAAGTTATTCTTGGCTCTGGTCCTATAAATACTATTGCTCACATTTGCTACTATACGGATGATTTTGTTATATTAGATCACTTTGATCACATTTACATATCCTTTTTATTTCTTTTCTTTTGTTTTCTCCTCTATTATGATTTCCTTATGACCTCATACTTTGTTTTATTTTTATAATAACATTATAAAAGAATACAGATAAATACATAAATAAATAAATATAGACAGTAAATGTTGTTCTTTTTTTTACAGTTTGTTGGTCATTGCTTTATTGTATCATTAACAATACAGACTCTATAAAGTCGCTTTTGATAATTATATACATTATAACCGTTGAATGAATTGGGAGTTTGTTTTTTTTTTATCAACTTGGGGCAAAGAAAAGGGGAGAAAGGGAGGGGAGAAAGGGAGGGGAGAAAGGGAGGGGAGAAAGGGAGGGGGACGTTGATTTCCTTGTGTATTATTCTCATCTTTTGATGAATTTTGATGGATTTTTTTCCCTTACTCATTTATATTCCTTTTATTCTTTTTACATTATAAAAAAAAGAAAAATAGGAAAAAAAAAGCTGAATTCTAGAAAATCGGTAAACCATGAGAAAAGACGTTGCTTGTAGTTTGATACCCGCCCCTCCTCCTA
>LSSK01001087.1:0-11755 GCA_001969505.1 Zancudomyces culisetae | reverse complement strand
TGCTGGCGGATCTGGTGGAGCAGATTGTTGGGATTTCAATCGCTCGTTTTCTTCTTTAAGCCTTTGATATTCGGCTAACAGTTCACGGTATTTATTTGACATAATAGTAGGTAGTGTAGTAGCAATAAAATAATGTCAGGACTTGACAGTAAGTACTATATTCATTAACTATGACTATTATTATTATTATACAAAATTAACAATAAGATATAAAATCTTTTTATTTCTAAAGTTTACAAAAGATTTATAGCCTTGAACTATAATAATTATAGAGTCTTAAATACTTTATAATGTACAGTTTTATTAATTTTAACTTATCATATATGAATTGAACATTACGGATACATTATTATTAAAATGTTATTACCCCAAATTATATAAAATATTAATAATTACTCCATAATTATTTATTTATTGATTAAGAATTAACGCGGAGAAAATGTTAATAAGATTAACATTTGCTATTTTTAATAACATATTAAAAATAGCAATAATGTTATGAAAGGATCATGACAGTGGCCCACAATTTAGGTCAGCATTCTTGAAATCCTTGACCGAAATTCTTAAGATAAAATCAAATATGACTTCGGCCTATCACCCAGCATCTAACGGTCAAGCTGAAAGAGTAAATCAACCTTATAACAAAATTAAGGTCTAGATCACATTCAATCAAGACAATTGAGCTGTCAGAAAATTAATTTATTTAGTTGGGAAACTTTATGTTTCATAGTAGAATTCAATTGAATCAAATATCAAAAAATTAATGTTAAACCATATGGGTATATAAGTGTTTCTATTAGTTTAATTAAATGAGACAGATCCTCTTTGGGAGGCTCAAATGGCTCCTGGGGCTAGTCCTATCGTTCAAAATGACTTTTTCAATATCTCTGGTTGTGCTAGATCTATGGAGGAGCTAATCACGTTGTTCTGATAGTAATTTCTCCTGTTTTTCCAGTCTAAGGACAATAATTTTAACTCTGCTTGGAAGATCAGAAATTGGTATTTGTTTTTTTGCTATAATTTGGTTTATTACTTCACACTCGGATTTTTTCGGTTTCAATAATTTTACTCCGGGCGAATTATATATACATTATATACCATAAGTTATATATATTAGGATACTAATAGAAATTATTATGACTTAACCTATTCAACTATAAAAGTAATAAAGATTATAGTAAAATTATAATGTTTGACACATAAAAATTAAATTAAGGTTCAGACATTGTTACTAAAACTAGCTCTTGTTTAAATTTAATATTCTGTATAACCCCAATAATATATTATATTGGGACATATATGAAATAATTTTTAATCAAATGATATGGCATTTACACACATGAAAGTAATTATATAACGAAATTCAATTAAAGAATTATACTATAATAATAAGAACATTATTTTTACCTACTTTTGGGACCTCAAACAGTTTCTAATCTCTTTGTAACACCGCTTGTCATAAATTATAAAATTTATTTAGCCTAATTTTTTTTCTAATTTGATTTTATATAATAAATAGTGGTTGATTATAAGTACCACACTCGCGCATATATTTGCTCGCGTATTTATACCTGGATTCTGACAATCTGTTGACAACTCATGTATTATGGATGAGAGATTTGGATTCTAGTTGGTATTATTATTGTGAGATTAAAATTTTGTACTTTAATAGCATATCCGTGATTTGTAACCTATTATTTTACAACTTTTTTTTACTCTAATAATGTAATCAGTTTGAACGGCTCTTTAATAAAAAGCACTAGAAATGAAAAGATGTAAATACAAAATCCTAAAAATGCACAGGCTGAACCCAATAACTGATCATACATTCGTACCACCACCTGTATGTACTTTATTACTCTTATTATTTTATTTTATTTTATTTTTTATAATGACCATTATGTAGTCATGATAACTTGGCTTTATAGTATTTTTTTAGAGCAAATATAGACACAGATGTAATGCTAAAATTTATTTTTAAAAGATTCCTAGTTTTTATATTTACTCAAAAAAATTAGTGTTAAGATACATGAATTGGAGCAACTAATCTTTATTTTCTTTACCTTACATATCAACATTATACATTGTAGAATTTTGTTCACATAAAGCGATATTATAATACATTTAAATCGTGTATTACATTTTTTTTTTGCACTAGTTTTTGGAAGTGATATTCATTTTAACCCTTAAAATTGTCATTTATTTGAAATTGAACTACACTTTTATTTTATATAGTGCTACCCTTTGAAATGTTTTTTGAACCGTCACTTCGCCTCCCATAACCTCTACTCATTCGTTAATACTTTTATATTGCTATACGCCTGGTTTATACCGATAGGTTAAACCTTGTTGTTGACACGCTTATTTGTTGTTTGATGACCTAGTTGAACCCAGCTTGAAATGACCAGACTAAATAGATTGCGGTTTATCTGTAATGGTTAAACTACATACTTGTTGTCGTATAGTAGCAAAGTATAAAATAGTCTTATTATTATTATCTGTAGCTCGAACAAGAATAATCATTGGTCCTATATGATAGGAGGCCTTTACGTGCGAAACACATTATTACAGTATGTGAGAATCACGCTTAAATAAACGGTGTCAAGATATTCCAAAGTTTAAGATGGATTATAATAAATGTTTTATTAACCTATAGTGAATATACAAATAAATTATAGAGTATGTTTCTCTATATAATTAGTTAGATAAAATATAATAGTTCAAGTGTGTTGCAGTAGCTTTTTAATTGTTGAAACAAAATTCATTTCATCTCATCGCTTGTTTTTGTTCATTTTCAAGCGGTAATGTATCAAATAGTACTGAAAATATATAGTAATGATAGATGAAAAGTAAATAGGTTCAAGTCTACACTTATTTTCAGAGATGCTACTTTTATATTAACGTATGGGTTTTCTTATTTTGATTAGGATTTCCAACTCCTCATCTAAAACCATACGTTATCTGACCATCTACAAGCAAATCTTGTGTTAAAATTTGCACCTAAAGCTAGCTGAACTATCCAGAGTTGTGTTACATTATTGAAGTTACATTTGAATTTGTATCCAAGCATTCATTACCTTATGACAATAGGAAAAGTATTTCTTTCAACTTGAATAAAATTTTGGCTAGATATGATTATTATTTTTAAATGTGAATACTAACAAATTTTTGAGCAAATAGAATCTATCTGCCTTAAAGTATGGGGAATGTATACAATTGAAAACTTGGTAATTTTTCAAAACTGAAATACTATTGGTACGTTATTATTTTTCTAAAGTGGCTGAGCAATCAAAATTCTCACTATAAAACAATTTACGGGGCCTACCCGAAACACAACCTACGATATGTTGTAGTTTAAACACAAGTACAAAATGGATACAAGTTCAAAACCAACCTTGAACATTCCAAATTGTATTTATATGAAGGCAATCCTAAATACGTGTTTCTATAATAAAAACTAGTTCTACTTTTTTCATTTTCAAAAGTATCCTAATTCTAACGAGCTCATACAAAAAATATCACAGTGTAAACCCTCAACTTCAAAATATAATGAATAAATATATGCAATTACACACCAACTAGAAGCTCGATGATATCATAGATCGAATGGACTGCAAATAAGTATTCAACATACCGAGGTTTAGGATATACATGCTACGATAATGAAATTAAAAAAGCACTATAATGGAAACTGATACGAACTCTGCAGCAAAAATAATTGAAATAGTCATCGCCTCAATTGTATTACCCATAATCTCATTCTCTGTTATTTGGTACTTCTTTCTTCTACTAGTGGACAGAAAGACAGTTGACAGGGTAATTATTAGGCAAATAGTACTCTTACAGGCTGCTGGTGCTATTTGGATTATTGCACATATTCTACTCCTAATCTTAACCGGGAATTCCAATTTCTGCAGAGCTGTGACATTAATTCTTCAGTATTTTTTAATGTTTCACGTCGCTATCGGCATAGGACTTGCCCTACATTTAGTTCTTATATTCAGATTTCATCTAAAAAATGCTGAGAGGTACGAGATATGGTATTACATCTTTGCAATTGTGGTATCCGCACTATCGCTTTTACAGTTTTTTCTGGGGGATGAGGAAGATCAGTATGAGCTAAAAAGGTGTGGATATTTGTTTTTAGGTGAGACAAGGTTTCATAAAGTCATAATATCATTCTATGTATTGTGTGGTGTAGGAACTTTCATTATGATAATTCTGTTGATATTGCTTTTTCGTGGGATAGCAGAATATCGCGAACCATTTCATAACCAATTCAATAGTCAGGCTAATATTCGCAGACGTGTTGTATCTATCAATACAAAATATAACAACACTCTACTTCGTAAAACGTTTATGAGGCTATTGTGGTTCCCAATCTTCCCAATAGTTATTATGCTGATTATTTTGATCAATATTTTATTGGACGCAACTGGTGTTACCATCTCATCGGTGATTTACAGAATGGAGGCAGTTATTGCAACTTTAGGAGAGTTGGGCGTTGCTTATTTGTTTTTTGGAGATCCGATTATCAAAAGAACGTTGCAAGATGATAGAGAGCTTCAGAATCTAAAAAAACTACTGATGAGGATAACGGGTAGACAAAAGGAAATAGAAATCGATAATGAGTTAGGAGAAGACATAAATATTTATGAAAGTGACAGTGATAGCGATAGCAATAGTAATAGTAATAGCGACAGTGATACTGATAGTGACAGTGAGCTAGAAGGTAGTGCAAGCAACAAAAGCATTGTCGATATAGAAATCAACAAACGTGGGAATAAAGAAAATGAGGAGTTGGCAGACAATACAAACACAAATAAAATTGAAAAGGATGAAGATCTGTAGTGTAACAGACCGATATTAGACGTGTTTTTTAGCTTTTATATCATCTTGTTCAAATTCGTTACAAGATTCTAACTGTATTAGTAGTATAGAATAAATTTCCATAGAATAAACTTTTTTTTGTGGATATTGGTTAGGACTATTTTGTATTAATAGAAATATCTGTTACATTTAAGTTAGTGTACGATTCTTAAATATAAATTGTAACTTTCACCTAGTTCGATCTTTTCTCGATTAAATCAATACCAAAAAACTAAGTAATACCTTACATTCATAAAAACAGAACTTGATATTTATCAGCACTGTCATATCGATTGTTTTAATTGCGGCCATCATTGTATTGATTATTTTAAAAATAATATTTTCCTAAATAATGCAAATTCAAACTATCAATAAAGTCGTGTAATAAATCACCTGTTGCTAATTTGTCACCATTTGAAGTAGGTATAAGGTAGAAATCACATATGACTAGCTTTGTATTTGAAAGCTTGTGTAATAATATTAAATTTTTATTCCGTTTAACTAAACACACTATTGTTGAAAATACCTGATAAAGATGTAAGCACCAAGGTATTCTGAAGTGAAATTATAGCTGATTAGCTTCAAGCATAAGGGTGTTTATTGAGACAATAGTTCTTGATGCTTTTGTCACCCATGCTAAAGTAAATTTGACATCAATCGTGATAAAGGGATCATAATTGTTATAAGAAAGTAAGCATTTTATTAAGCTTCAAAGGTTTATACAGTATGGCGAGATAAAACATATATTGGGTCAGAGACTAGACCGGATTTTACATAAACATGATGATCAATTCAGGTACTTTAGAGGTGGTAAGGCTCTATAGAATTTAAGGAATTGTTCAAATCTGTGCCTGGTAGACTAGAAAAATGCTTTTTCGGAATAGCTTTTCTAAAAACATTGAAATATAATAGCACATATATTCGACTTCAACGAATTTCCACCAACTAAACGGGATCACTGAAATCGCAATTAACGACATTTAGAAATCTACTAATTAAAAAACACATTTTTAGCATTTTTGCTTTCCAACATTAATTTTTTTGGTCAGGTTGAAATTGTATTCACAGGTATAGATATATTCTTGGAGGGGTTTTAATTAGTGTGTTAGGGCTAGTGTTAAATACGTACTTGTAAAAGGTAGAAATAGCTTATTTTAATACATTTTACGAAATAATGCAAGAATTGCTAAAGTTTCAGAAAGCAATATTGGAACAGGTAATAAATGAGGATGGATTGAGTGTAATTGGGGAGGGGTTGGGATACGAGAGAATCCTGGTGGAGTTAGTAAGAACATACTCAACAAACAAAACCTTGGTTTTATTGATGAATTGCAGCGAGATTGAGGAGGAATACATTCAACAGAAATTGTTGGAGATGAACTGTGGGAATGACGATCCAGGAAGGCTAACAGTGTTGAAAAGCGACAATAGCCCCAATCAAAGGTAATTTTAAGCTTATAGTTCAACTTTTTAAAGTAAATCCAAATGCAAGTTGTCAATAAACGTCATTTGGATTTTAATGTTTGTATTGTATATCTAATATAACTTGAAAAAGTCGAGTTTGTTGAATAATTAAAGAATTAAAATGCAAATATAAATTAGGGCGAAAATATATTTACAAGGTGGAGTAGTTTCGGTTACAAACAGAATTCTTGTAGTGGACATTATCAACAAAATAATTCCAACAGAGATGGTAACAGGAATAGTAGTGAATAGAGCACATAAAGTAACAGAAGATAGTATTGAGGCGTTTATCTTGAAAATGTATCGAAAAGAAAATTGTGTAGGATTCATTAAGGCGATCAGTGATAAGGCAACGGGGTTTACACACGAGTTTGCAGGGTTGGAAAAAAGACTAAAACGGATGCAAATAAATAAAGTACAGCTTTGGCCACGATATCAAGTAAATATCAAAGAAGAGTTGTATGGAAAGGAAAGGGAAGTGATAGAAATGCGGCAGGGGATGAGCAAAAGAATGAATGAGATACAACAGTGTATAATGGAGTGCAACAAGAAGATAGTGATGGAAATAAAAAGGCTAAACAAGTATGTGGATATGAGTGAATTGGAGATAGAGGATTGGACATTTAAAGACAACGAAGAGAGAGTTCGAAGGATGCTACAGCCATTTTGGCAGCGAGTTGGAGCGAGGACAAAGCGATTGATAGCAGATTTGGGAGACTTAAGGAGAATGATGGAGTACTTGGTGGAATACGACTGTATAAAGTATTATGAATACCTTGAGATTTTATTTACAGCAAACAAGATGATGGCGTTGGGGCAAATGAGGGGAGAAACTGGAACCGAACCTACATGGATATTTACAGATATGGGGAATATTATATATAATCTAGCCAAAGAACGGGCGTTCCATACTAAAGCAGATGGTCGACCGCAAGTTGAAGTACTTCCGAAATGGAAGACACTGGAAAAAATAGTAGAACAGGAAACTAGCGCTAATACACGAATTTTAATAATGGTGTGTAATGAGGCAACTAGAGAACAACTATCGGGTTATTTAAGCGAAGCCGACGATTCTAAAAAGGGATTGAATAAATGCATGTTGAAGAGCTATAAAGAATATATGGAGAATAGGCTTATACAAAAGAATAGCGATGATACCGAGGCAAGCTCCATGGGTAACCCGGCTGGAAACAGTGGCAAAAACAATGCCAACAAGAGGAGAAGGGTTAGAAAAACAAGCGATTCAGTAAGTGGTAGTAGCGGATCCAGCGTCGCAACGTTTGCAGGAGTTATTGATATTGATGGTGGAACAGGTGAACAAAACAGCCAGAATGAAACAACTGTAGACCCGGCGTATTACGGGGTGGTAGAGGCACAGGTAGTAATACAAGCGTATGCAGGAATAAAAAACATGGAAACGTTGGAAAAATACAGGCCAACAACAGTGATTATGTATTCACCAAACACAGAATTCATCCGGCAACTAGAAATATATGGCGGGAATATCAAAAAAGTGTATTTTATGGTTTACGATAACAGTGTAGAAGAACAAAAATATCTAAGTCAAATTCGAAAAGAAAAGACAAGCTTTGAAACGCTAATAAATGAGAAATCAAGTATGGCAATCCAGCTGGTTGACAAAGGCATAACCGACAGTCCTCCGCCAATCAGTTTTGTTTCTACCGAAAATGATTTGCAACCGCTTCATCAAAACAAAACTGCGACTGTCATAGTCGACGCCAGAGAGTTCCGGAGTGCATTGCCGTTTGCTCTGTACAACAAGGGAATTATGGTTGTTCCGCGGACACTGTTAATAGGCGACTATGTCCTGCACGACCAGCTGTGTGTTGAAAGAAAAGCTGTACCTGATCTGATCCAGTCTCTTGCTAGTGGCAGACTGTACTCCCAAGCCGGTGCTATGCGCGAACACTACAAATCGTCTGCTTTGTTGATCGAATTCGAACCAAATTCGCTGTTTCTAGGCGACTACTATTTCAGAACTGAGCGTGCCAGCCAACTGTTTCCTGTAAAACTGGCTCAGCTTCTAATCTCCTATAAAGAACTACGATTGATTTGGAGTCCTTCGCCCCAATTTACCGCTAAATTGTTTTTGGATTTGAAGTCTCGCTTCCCCGAACCCGATAGCCATAGAGCCGAACAAGCCGGAAAATCCTCTGTCACTCTAACAAACAACTACAGATCCTCTTCCCTCAAACTGTTGAATTCACTTCCTGGCCTATCCGCTGGCACCCAATCTCTCGCCGTTTACAACTTGGCCAATTCCTCCAAAAACTTTACCCACCTCTGCTCCCTTTCTGTTAAACAGCTGTCTTCTATACTTGATCCCAAACTTGCTTCCTCTCTCCACTCCTTTTTACATCATACTTTTTAATATCTTTTCTAACTGCTGTTTTACTCCAATTGGTGCTGATTGCACCGAAGCTTGCTTCAACATGAACTTTTCTAGTTGCTTGAGTACTTGCGATTGTTTGACCTTCTCGCGTTTTATTGTCTTTATTATCTGCGGACGCTGTAATTGTTGCTGATAATTTGCCATTTTACGTTTCTTCTTATGTTTTCCTAGTTCCTTGTTGTTAAAGTGCGATAATTCGGTAATAATATGGCATAGAGCTAGAAAAAATCTTTTTTTTTTCAAAAGAATTTTATATATTCTGGAATAAAAAAAAATTTTTTTTCTATAATGGCTTTAAATTTGGCTCATCGAAAAAAATATATAAAAAGTAACAAAACAAAGGGTGGAAACTAATTGTGTTTAAAAAAAGAAAAGATTTGCTTTCTACTATGTATCAGTTAGATCTATGACGCTTTTTGGGTCCCCAGTTTTTGGTTGGGTTGACTTGGTACCTCACCAGCTTAATCTTTCGAGACTCGCCTACAGCATTGGCATTGTAGGTGAAATCAACATTTGTCACGGTTTGTGGTTTGTTTATAATGTTTCCAATATACTGTTGCTCCCTGTTTTCGGGATCAACCTGTTTGCTACCGCATGTCTTTGCCAATTCTCTGACAATATCCCAGATTACATAGTCTGGCGCATCGGTTTTGATGGAACCAGGACATGTATGTGAGCATGAAACCTTGTACCCGGCGTTACAGATCGCAGAAGTAACCTTAATTATTGGTGGACACGCACCCATCTTTACACTCGAGCACAAGCCTGTCAGTGTGTAGAAAAACGGGTTGCTCAACTCTTCTGAAATCACCTTTACCATCCCCTTCATTCGCTTTTCTGTACCAAATTTCCCAGGATTATTGCAAATGTGCTCGTACAAACTATCTACAAACGTTTTGTCATGAATATCTGATAAATAACAAGGTCCTCCGAGTTTCAAACTCGAGCCGCAATTGCTACAAGCCTGCGAAACACCATGCACCACTGATGGTGTATACTTGAAATTGTTTTGCTGGTTATTGAGTGCTGTCTTTTTACCAAATGGCTGTACCCCAAAGCTGTGGCACTTGGTACAACTCACCACTATACCTGAATCTGTTATACCGTCCTTACAGTCCTTGGGGCTGTCGTACACCACAATAAAAACCCGGATATAAAAATCTATGCTACAGCTCATTAATGGCCTGATCCTCCGCTTGTATTTTGCCGCACTACTTTGCACTGAATACAACAGAAGCCGCAGCGCAAGCTCGTGCTTAAACTCGCTTTTCATTGGCATCCCACCGTATTTTGCAAAGCATGTTTCTGGATGATTCATACTCGCTAACACCGCTAAATCAGTACACGTTATACACAGCAAGCCTCCCGACTTTACACTTTGCACAGCTCCGTCTATAAACTGCGCTGCACTTCCATATGGATCTAGATCTATCACCTCATACTGCTTACTGCTTTCCCGATGCGAATACAACACCTCCATCACATCCCCTTTGTGCGCCTCAACTTTTCCTTCTGGAATTTCATTGTATGCTATATTCCGCTTTATCGACTCTACTGCCTCCTCTGACAAATCGTTTGCAACTATCTTCTGAATACCCTCGATTTCTTTCGCATACCGTATTGAACGCAACCCCGATGCTGACAAACCCTCAAGTATCACAGCCTTCTCCTTTTTGTATAGCTTTTCTCTCCATGTTGAAATTGAGGCAATTGACATGTCCCGGTTGAATTCCTGGACCGGATTGTAAAAGACCTCATTTTGTTTCGGGTAAAGGATTTTTGCCTTTCCTTCTGTTACTTGATCGTATTTGTCAGGATCTACCTCCATTTCCCCTGTCGTGCTTTTAGTTTGTATAAAGCTTGAAAAAATAAAAAATTTTACAAGGTTTTAATTTTTTTTTTATTATTTACCAAAGCCAATTTTAAACACGAAATCATGGCTAGATCACCACTATTGGCCAGACAATTATTATGAAATATTTTTTTTGCTTTTGCCAACTTTGGGAGATCCGATTCAAAGAAAACATCAATCAACTGCCAATTTAGCCCGACCTGGCATAACACAATACCTACATCCACCCATTTCCCTCCCCCTCATTTTCTCTCCTCGATTTCTACTATACTATACTATACTATAATATACTGGATATACATCAGTACAGCTGCCATATAATCGATGTTATACCGTATTAGTTTTTTTTTCTGGAAAAGTGTATTCACCAGTCTTGAATCTTTGAGACTTGAAATAAAATGCTGAAACAACACATAACCGACATTTAGGTACCAAGTTTTTTCTGGAGTGCACCTCTACCAGCTTGATCAAACAAAGGTCAACTATTTCCAAACATTAATTGTAAATCAAACCACTTTATTTAACAACTGTTACACGTCGTGCTAGAAGTTCTAGTTTGTAAGATTTCAATCTTTTTGTCAGGTTAACGATGCGTACTTGTTAGTATTTTTATCACTGCGCTAGATGTTTTCCGGGCATTACTTGATGAGAATACTGCACCATTCATGCTTGAGCGGAAACACATGAAATCCTCCATTTTTCAATTTCTAATATTCTATACTTTGTTTTTTTTTCACTTTCACTTTCACTTTCACTTTCACTTTCACCGCATCATAATGATAATCGCTTATCTTTATAGAATTTTACGGTTAAATTTTCTAATCCTAAACCCACTGCTAACTACCTCGGTTGTATTCCGACCTCTCTCGTCTTATTTTTTTATGTGTTTGACAAATATAACTTGAAATCAAAAATATGGCTACAAATAGAATGGATGGTGCTGTAGTATCGAGAATCTACTGTGTGATTGTTCTATAAAGTCCTCATGACGCAAGTTACATGTGGCGTGTTTTAGTTAGCAATGGGTTAGCCATTATTTTATAAGCTGTATTACATTTACCGTTATTATCCGTTTTATTTAAAAACTAAACTTGAAAATTTTAATATTATTGCATATTAAAAATGCAAACAAGATTATATATTGCATAAAAACTCAA
>LSSK01001086.1:0-38897 GCA_001969505.1 Zancudomyces culisetae | reverse complement strand
TAGTGGTCTGCGTAGTAATAGAGATAGTGAAAGCAAAAGTGAAAGTGAGAGCGGCAGCAGCAGCGACGAGAAAGGCAATAGTGACAGAGGTAGTGATGAAGAGGGTGATGGTAGTAGTATTGGTAAAGGAGTAAGAAATGAGAAAAATAAAAGTGCTTTAAGATGGAGGGGTGAAAGGAAGTTCAGTAGCGTGAAGGATTTCAAAGGAAATGGAATTGATGATGTTAACGAGGAAATAGAAAGACAAAGATATAAAATAAAGGAGAGATATGAAGAAAACGATGGAGATGGAGATAGGAATGTAGGTAGAGATAATATTAAAGGTAGAGATAGAGACAAGGACAGGGATAGATATAGAAACAAGGATAGAGATAGGGGTAGGGGTAGGAATAGAGACAGAGATGCAGACAAAGACAGAGATGAGGATAAGGATAAGGATAAGGATAAGGATAGGAGTAGTGGTGTTAGTAGTGGCACCGTTAAGAGTAAAAACGAAAATACGAGTGGAAATGAAGATGGCGATGGAGATGAAGATGGTGGTGAAGCTAAACCCAAAAATATAGACAATGATAGAAATAATAGACATAGAGATAGAGCTATTTTGAATATTAATGGTAGCAGCAATATTGGCTACAAATATAAAAGAAATAATATAGATGATTTCGATAAAAAACCGGTCTATGGTACAGAAAAAAAATCAACAGTAAAGACATCAGCTTTCGCAGCTACAAGGACGAATTTGGTAGCAAAATCGGCAAAGGCGTCTAGCTATTCTAGCGATAGTGAGAGTAGTTTTAGCAGCAGTGAGAGTGAAACCGAGCGCCAACGTGACTATGACCGTGGACGTGAACGTGAGCGTGCACGTGGGCGTGAGAGAGAAAAGAAAAGTATTGAAAGCTCTGGTTATAGCTACAGTAAAAGCACCAATAAGAAGGGTGTCAAGAATACAGCTACCATCAAAACCAAGAGTAATGATAATGGTAATTCTTTTAATATCAGGAATGAGGGAAGTAACAGCATTAAAATCAAAAGCAAAAGTGGTATTGAGGTGAAGGGTCGGATCGAAGAAAAACCAAAAGCAAGCCCCACGAAAAAGGTAGTGCCTGTAACAGCGTCAGTACCCCTAGCAGCCACCTTGGGGGTAGCCTCAAAAAGCAGTGTGAGAAGGGAAGTGTCAAGCTCTTTAACTCAGACATTCAGTACCGATGATACAACTACTTTGAAAAGCACTAAAGGTAAGAAACAAAAAATGGAACCAAAACAAGTCAACGCTAATAATGGTGGTGAGCAAAAGCGACGGAAGCTGGTTGTTGAAAACAGTGGTGCTAGTAGCAATGCCGGTACTGGCACCAGCGCTAAAGAACGGGAACAAGGAAAGGAAATGAAGAAGGATAGTACGACAAAAGTGCCAAAAAGTGGGTTATTGACAACACCCAAATCACTTAACAGTGCAGGTGTCAAGTTGTCATCCAACCTTGCCAAAAATGTAAAGGACAAATTTACAACTGGTAATAGTAACAATAGCTTGGCAACCACAACAGCAGTGCGTAAAATTGGACTGGGGATGGTTCCAGCATCAAAAGGCTACAGGAATATCAGTAGCAGTGGTACCATAAATTCCAAATCTGTGGGTGGAAATGTGAATGTGAATGGCAGTGGTGATAGTAGTGGTAATAGCAGCGGTAATATCTCACCTACAGAAAAGACGGCAAAAAGAGGTGCAGGAGTAGAGCTGGTTAATATTAAAACTAAAACTAACAGTAACATCAACACTAGCGCCAACATCAACACTAAAACCAACACTAGCACCGATACCAACACCAACACCAACACTAGCGTGGATATCAAACAACAAGGGAAAACAACTAGTGTTAAGCGAAAAGAAATAATCCGTGAAATCGAAAGTGTCATAGCCAAACGGCAGCGGGTAATAGAGCCACCGATAATACACACAACATCAGCAGATCAATTCAAACAACGCCAGCAGGCTAGCATACTAAACATGATCAAGATTTTATATGTGAAAATGTTGGAAATAGCACCAAATAAGGACAAGGCTGAGCAACATATCATGAACATGGTTTCCAGTACCAATGAGTTTAAATGTGATTTAGAGATTTTTAGCGACGAAAAACTATATGAAATCTACCAAAATCTAATGTATTAGTGCAATCAATTTATCATATAACAAGTATTGTTGTGAGTTTTCAACTAGGTCGTAGAGAATATAAACAAAATCGCTTTCAAAATTAGACTGGGATGAATTGTAATTGCTATTTCCATCACTAACGCCGTTAGCATGACCACCATTGATACCCCGACCGCTATTTCTACCATAACTATCGTAGTGTTCGTGGCTATGTTGGCTGTGGTAGTGACTTTTTTCATCGATAATTTCAATCAAATACTTGATTCCTGCATTGATACACTGTTGCTTTATTCTCTCAAAACTCTCGTTTGGAGATGACAAGGTAAAGATTTTAGTTTTGATATTGAGTTTCCATAACTTGGTTGCCAATTCGATTCGCTGTTTAAGTAGGATATTGCTATCGCCAGACTTTTTGTCCTTGGACAACATATGTGTGTTTTTATTACTGGAAATAATCATGACATCATATCGCTGTGTATACCAACACGCGTTGTCCAATTGATCGCGATTTTGACACATGTTGTCATTTTCATCTTTTTCGTTTCTGATATTTACATTTTCCTTTGCTATTTTTTTGCCTTTGCCTTTGTTCACCTTGATATTATTTTGGGTTGTTCCCAAGCTGGCATTCCTGCTAGTATTTTGCTTGTAATAATGATTTAACTCTCCCAAATAAATGGCTAGTTCGCGAACAATCACATCAAAGTATATATTCAAACCAACAACTGCCGTAGAACTTTTGGTTTTGTGTCCGCCTCCACTTGTGTTTGAAGAACTGGTGGCCGCAGTCTCCAACATAAGCCTGCTAGCAAGAATATCTTGGCTACTGTTTACATTACTACCAACATTTGACCCAAAGGCAGAACCAGGACCTGGACTACAGCCGGAACCAAAACCGAAGCCGAAACCAGTACCATCATACCTTCTCAACATGTTTTCCTGGTTTCGATATAGATTATCAATGCTACCACCATACCTATACCCGTACTCGGGCCCATTTCGCTGTTGTTTTTTATTACGCTTAGTTGTTTTATCCATCAAATCGTCATCACCAATAATGTAACTGTATTGGTGTAACAATGCGTCATACCTACCTCCTTCTGCTACAACTACTGGTATTTGACCCAATAAAACTGCCGATATAGGTGCAGGTGTAGATGTAGATGTAGATGTAGATGTAGATGTAGATGTAGATGTAGAAGTTAGCGGTAATACCAACCCAGTCTTTGCTCCTTTTGTAGCACTCCCTCGCGCCCCCATTCCCATGCCTATTTTTGACCATCTTCCTTTTCCCTTCCCCTTTCCTTTTGCCGCCAATATCCCTTGTCCCTCTTGAGACTTTAATTGCGATTGCCCTTGTTGAATTTCCCCTGAATAATACAACACTTGGAAATAATAGTTGTGCTCATAGTACGTCTTGCTATTACGTGTCGAAAATAGTGGTGATATTACAAATTCCACCTTTTCATCTATTCCAAATGTTCCCTTTGCTGCCTCCAACTTGCTAAGCTGTGTAAATGCCGAAATCAACCTCTCTTTACGTTTACTCACATCCAATCCACATCCACTGCTACCACTCTTTAGTTGTTCATCTTGTTGGCTATACAATATCGACAATACCCGATTTTGCACCCGCACCACATTTCCTCGAAGATCCAAAAATGGTATCAACCGCTCTATCACTTTACTTGTAAACACCACTTGGTCTCCTCCCAACTTCATACTCTGCAGCTTTTTTTTTGCACCACCACCAAGCATAGAGCTCTGTGGAATCGGCCCCAGAATGTTGTACATGTGGTTATATATCATTTGTAACTGCCTTGATGTAACATAGACTGTATCTGTATTGCTAGCACTACCATTGGGGGCTTTACCAGTGTTTTCATCAGCGTTCTTTGTGTTCTTATTCTTAGTGTTTGTTGGCGTAATACAAATTCCTACATAGTTCAAAATTGCATCCAGAATATCCGTATGATTCAATACTACTACCGTTTTTCCTTCAGAAAACATGGGATAACAGTCTATTATCTCGGAAATTATCAACATAATTTCTCCAGTAGCCACTGCATGCATCTGCTCGTTTGTCACAATATCAAATCCCGCCATGTTTACTGCCATCGGCTGACCTGCAACACCCACCATCCCATTCTCAAGCTTACCACCATTTTTACCATCACCAACGGTTCCGCTACCATTGGATCCACCGCCTTCGTTCTTTGTCCAGTATACCTGCTCAAAACCATATCGCTTCATTCCTGTTATTTTGTTCTTCACGATATACCGAGCCATTGGCAACGTCAAATCATACCGAAGCTGAACTGCATTACCCTGTACGTCTATGTAATCCACAGCTGATTGCTGTTGTACCGCAGAACCCCGTCGAACTCCTTGAATCATTTCATTCTTCGGCACTATCAGCGGTGTCTTTATTTCAATGCCGCCATGTCGCTTAAACACATTCATCATTTTCTCCTTAACTCGTTCTGCAAACACAATATTCAATTTTTCAATTACTCCAAACGAACTCTGGTAGTCATACAATGCATCAGTTTGCACGTTGGGTCGTCGCTGAAATAACATCTTCATAATTGCTTCATAGTACCGATGCTCTGGATTGCATATCGCACGCATCATATCTTCAACATCTTCATCTTCCAATTTGCTCGGCATCAACTCGCTTTCCAAAAGCTCCACGCTTGATGGTCGTTCCTGCACATTGTGTGTCAGCAATTGTCGAATTATCTTGAGTTGGTTTGGCATCGCATCCATCGGAAATGTATCAGGAATCACTATTTCAGGCTTCCGCAGTCCATGAATCACCAATGCCCTCTCCATTCCAGTCCTTAGCGGATGGCACATTTCAAAGAATATTATACCAAGCGAATACATATCAACCTTATAGTTATATCTCCCTCTTCCAGAACCACTCGCAGCACTTGCTACTTGATTCAAAACCTCTGGTGCCACATATGTCAATGTTCCTATATCGGTTGTCAATGTATAATCTATACTCTTTTCAAACCCACCCTGCGAATACGCAGATAACATCCCCGAACCCAAGTGGCTACTACTACCTCCACCGCTGAGATTGCTACTACTCACTCCAATTCGTTGTGTCACCTCCTCGATAGACGCAAAGCTTGATGTTGAGAGTCCAAAGTCGCCTATCTTCACATCGCCATTGGCATCCAAAAATACATTCACGGGTTTCAAATCTCGATGTATCATTCCGCACTGGTGAATATGTTTTAGCGCCTCTAGCATTTGCCTAAATAGTCTCCACCCAGTTCTCTCTTCTATTCCCTCACTAATTAAATCCCGTAGCGTTTTGTTTTCACAGTACTCCATTTGAATATATAACGTTTCTCCCCTTTTCTCTTTACTCGCAGCTGTCCTTTTCTTGCTTATCTCTTGCGTCTCAATCAGAATCATATGTGGTTTTTTGGTGACTTTAGTATTTTTTACCATAGCCTTTGCCGCAGTTGGTTGCGTACTACTACTAATTCTGTCACTGCCTGTCATTTTATAACTGCTTTCTACATCTGAGCTTTCCTCATTGGAGCTTTCCGTTCCAAAAAATACAACATTGCTGCTGGTTTCTTGTAGTTCCAATCTAGGTTCACTGCTTTCTTGTTCGCTATCATACTCACTCTCCTCCTCACTATCCCCATCACTCTCCTCATCATCATCATCTTCACTATAGTCATCATCTTCTTCGCTAATATGAGACTCTACAAGCCCTCTCTCCACCCACGTATTAAAATACCGCACAACATTTGGATGGTGTAATCTACTGAGGTTCACCGCTTCCCTAATGATTTTGTTATGCGATTTGAGATCCTTGGAATCCAGTCCGACTTTCTTTATTGCATATAGCCTACCATCTATCTTATTTCTGGCTTTGACTACTGACCCAAACCCTCCTTTCCCCACAAATCCCATTTCATCAAAATCGTTTTTGTATCTTGAACTATTCAGCGACCTAGTACTTTCCATCACGCCATCTTCCCCATCACTGCTAATATACTCATCTTCATCGCTGTACTCCGCCTGACTATGCCTTTCACCTTTTACCTTATCACCACCGTTAGTTATTCGTCTATTTCTGCTCGTTTGTCCAAGTTTTGCACGTAATGACTTGCTCTTTACCCCATACGATCGAGGGAGTGCCTTTTTCTTCTTATCTTTAACTCGCTTTGCCTCAGCTCCCCGTTTGTTTTGTAAGACTATATCCTTGCTATTGTATCTATATAACCCTCTTCCTCTTTTCATAGCTTGCACTTTTTTCTTTCCGCCAAACTCACCAGAATCAGATTCTGATTCAGATTCAGATTTCGATCCTGATTCAAATTCTGAATCAGATTCTGAACCCGATCCGGTATCTCCAGTTTCCTCCTCCTCACTCTCTTCCTCTTCGGTTCCTGATCTCTGCATACTTTGTTCGTCAAAATCAATAAAAAATCTTTCCTTCAATATATCCTTGGCCTTAGGTCGTTTATTTTGTTCTCTACACACCATCTTTTGTATTAGTTGCCCAAAGTATACCCGCAGCTTCGCATCCTTGCAAAACTGAATGTCAACATTTTCGCTAAATTCACCATCACCTTTACTACCTTTACTACCTTTACTACCTTTACCACCTCCTCTTTTATCTCTTACTTTTTTACTTCTCTTTCCCATATTAACCAATCCTACAACCGCCTCGCTCTCATACTCGCTGCCCAATCTACTGGTTTTAAAAGTTTGTGTTCCCAATACCATTTGTACAAGCACCAATCCCAAACAATAAACATCATTTTGCCATCTAGACAACTGATCCGCCCTCTCAACAACTTCGGGAGCCACTCGCATCGTCATCTCTATACTATCTGTCCATTTTGTGTTCAGCTTTGCCATTTTGTGGAGCGAAAACATATGTTCAAAGTATAATGCACCGGTAAGCACCGCACTCAACTCCTTATCTCTGCCTACATCTGCGTAATCACGCTTTTTTAGGAGTACATTTTCTAGTATTATTGATCTGTGTGTAAGCCCCTGCTCGTGTAAACTCGCTAGTGCCTGGACAAGTTCCTTTCCATATTCTTTTACCTTTTCTAGGCTTAACCCCCCACTCATATTTACAATTTCTCTTAGACATATGACTTCAGGTGCTTGCTGTTCCTCTGTTAAGATGTAGAGTTTCCATCCTCTTTTCCCTCTATCACCCTTTACACTCTCCTTTTCACTTTTGTATCCTCTTTCTTTGATCTCACCACCTCCGCGCCCAACACCCTCAATAGACTCCCCCTCCTCTTCTTCTTCATCTTCTTCGAGGCTATCTCCAAGATACCATGCTCCATCAATCGATTGCTTTTCATACCCCTTTCCCTCTACGCGATATTCACCATCCTCAACATTTAGCAGATTTAGTAGAATCGTGTTTATAAGCGGTATTTTTTGTTTAGCCAAAGACGAAACTGCCTCTAATACAACTCCATACACACTAACGATGTTTTCAGATCTGACCTGCTTCAGCTTCTCTATGTCTGCAATAGCTCTAGCTAGCTGTCTCGCCCCCGTCTCCATTTCATAATGACTTCCATCGATTGTGAATTCCATAACCGTTAGTTTGTGGTTTGTTACTGACTCTTCATTTTTATTTATTACGCACGCTTTCCACTGCTTATACACTCTATTAGTTTTCTCCTCTTCAAGCAAAATCTCCTCTACCTCTATATCACCCCCCTTTCCCCTATTACACCCTATTTTTATCTTTCTTTCTAACTTTAACACCTTCATTTTCTGTGTAATCTTTCCAACCGTTCTCCTAACTGCTTTAGATACTTCTCTTAGTTTCTTTTTTCGCTCCTCGCCTTTTATCACCGCCTGCTGCAGTCGCTCCATCTCCTGCTGTATTTTGGTTCGTAACTCGTTCTTGTCGTATTTATCTTCCTCCACAATCATCTGTAGTATCTCGCTTTCTGCCTGTACTAAATCTACCTCTTCAAGTTCACCTTTACTACTTATCTTTATCCCCCGTGATTTAAGCCTTTCCACCCTCTTTTCCAGCTCTATCTCTTTATCCTTCTCCTGCCTCTTTACCATTGCCTCATAAAACGATTCTGCCTCTATTTCCTTTGCAACATTGTGTTTAGTAATGTATTCTTGGGTCCAATTCGTTATATCGAAAATCATTTCTGTTCCAAGCCTCTCCGGTATCAACTCCCTTTCTATAATCTCTAGTGCCTTTTGCATCTGTTCTTTGCGGATACCATGGTTCTCTTTGACACTTATTTGGGGCGAGGTGTTCGGATATTTTTTCGAAAATTTGAAATGCATTTTGACTTTAACTATATCTCGTTGCTCGAAATTTTCCGATCTGATCGTGATTAGAAACTCTGGGATCTTGGGTTTGATCTTCCATGCAGTCTTTTCATGGTAGAATTCAAAATCGTCCATATAAATCGCCTTCAGAGCCTCGATTTCATTTAGTTGTGTTTCCTCTAGCTCTTGATTTTCATTCATTTTCAGCTTTACTTTGCGTATCTCTCATTTTTTAGATTTACTCCGTTGAATTTTATTCTTTGGCTTGCAAATCTGATTGAACTCGGATTTCGCTTCAAGAATCTTCTGTTTATGGATAATAATTATTTGGATTTTGTGAATATAATGATATTCGGTCTTTCAATCCAGACTTTAAAAAGTTCAAAATTAACTAAGCAAATCATATCAGTGGACAATTTGAAAAAAAAAAAATTTAGACTCGGTTTTCGCTATTTAGGCGAATAATTGCAAGATATCCGTCCTAATGCATTTGTTTCTGAATCGACTTTTTTTATCTTTGGTAAGAACAACAAAAAATGCAAGTGTAAGCATTTTAATTGATGTGAATGTGTTACCAAGAATGCTTTCGTTTAAAATTGTCTTTAGTTGCCAAAAGAATATAAAAAAATACACAAACGAGCTAAAAACTATAATAAAAATAAACAAGAGAGAGGTGAGCAGAGAAAAAAAAGAGGTGCAAACATTATGTTGTGGTGTGGTGTGAGATCTTTTGCTACAACCAATTATCTTAGCTGTAGGATGAGGCACACCTGAATCTATCATTCAAGTTTTCTACGCACGATTTGTTTAAAGCTTCACTATAACAGGTCTAGGATTCTTCAATGTTGATAATTAGCTTGATTTAGTAAAACCTACCACTTACTGCCCGCTTAGGATTTGAATGCATACAGTCAGTATTTTCTGTAACAAAAAAAAAAAAGTAACCGACTTACAAGTCTTTAATTTATTGCATCAACTTAGTATCAATACTTTCTGAAACATTTAGTGTATATAGTTGCTACATATTTGTACTCGTTCTCATATACCAACAAAGCTTTTGAACGTGAGATTTGGTCGAGGATGGAGGGAAGGTATTTCACACTATCCTCACCTAATTATTAATACAGTCTAGCTAACATTGAAGTTATACTCGCAAGAGTTTACACTAATGGATCTCAAACTCGATAGCAAAGATAAAAGCACAGGTGATTTTTGTAATAGCCTAAATCTTATTGAAGTTAAAATTATAGTAGTTGTTGGGTGCTCTTAAACTTTGTCCCAGTAGGATGGATTTAATTTTTTTTTTCTTTCTTTCTTTTTTCAAAGTTTGAGATATTTTAATGTGGTATTGAAAGATTTAATGAGCGGCAAAAATTTTATGTGCTATAAGTTACAGTAGAGCAACAAATTTTGCATAGGCTGAGATTCCTGCACAATATAGATGTGTTTAGCTCTGTAATATCATACATAGATGGATACACAGTGTAACTTTTTTAGTCAATTTCAGCTGGGCGGTTAATACATGAGATCTTCAAAAATCTATTCTAACCACTCGAGGTTTCCGCATAAAAGCCCTGTTGTGGTGGTGACTGTACTATACTCGAATATGAACATGGCATTTTACAAGCCCAATAAAACAACGTTTACTTTTGAACCTGAAGGGAGGGGGGGGGGCTGATGTAAATACTACATACATTCAAAATATGGTAAATTGCTAGGTGATAGGTAGTGATGATACAGCTGGGGCTGGGAAAGAATTATTACATAATGATGGGTACTCTTAACCCATGTCTTTTTTTTTAACAGTTAAAATTAATTAAATGAGCTCCTAACCGGAATAATTGGCATTCAATCGCTTTCATTTTTGCGTTTATTTTTGAAATAAAAAATATTGCACTATATGGATCAATTTCGTTTGCCAAAATTATCTATTACAAAACGGAAAAATAAAGCGTTTCACAATAGCTCCGTTGTTGTAAAATGATTGTCACGAGTTTAAAACCTTAGAATTTACAAAAACTATGATTATTGGAGAGTTTCAGTTACACTTTAAGTGTAAAATATTAAAACTATATCGTAATATATTGTTATAAGAGTCCTATTGTGGATATTTCATATATTGAATTCAAGCTTTTATTTTAAAATAGATTTTAACCGCGTCCAACCTGTTTTTGTTTTTCGTAAGAATTTTAAAAATATTATCCGTTATACTAGATATACTGTGCTACTCTTATTGTAGAGGTTTGGGCAAAAGCCTATTTGTTTGTCCAAAATAAAAAAGAACAAACATTGATATAAAATACTGGGTGTCAGTCAAAAAAAAACAAACTCGGGTGCTATCTTTGACCTATTAAACTCGGTCATTTGAAATAAATGGCGGTTGTAATACATTACATAATCTCATCTGTAAATCTCAACGAGACGAAAAACATCTAAAATAATAGAAAATGAGTGGCTCATGTACACCAATAAACGTCGCTCTTCATTTGATCCACCTTCCCCTCACCTTCCCCCCCCCTTGATAGCTCTACAAGAGAAGGGTAAAAGGAACGTGATATCATGTTATGACAATTATCTGACTAGTGAAACACATTCAAAGGTGGTCTATTGAATGTGGAACTAAAAAGCATCTGAAAAGTGAGGTGGGGCGCTTATAAAAATATTATGTAAAGCTAATGATGTATTTTTTTTTGACCGCATCTCGTGTGTACCATCAATACATCATAAAATTGATGAAAAAAAAGAGAACATGTGTGTGGTAATACATCTACAACATTTAGTTCAGGAATGTAGCCAGACTTTTTTATAAAATATAATGCTGTATTCTCCAATACTTGCGACGATTCATCCGCAGTTTTTAGGTTTATTATGTCTAGGATTAGGTATAACTGAATTTTGTTGTATTATCGGATCACCTGAGCGGATGTAAATCAGTTTAAAATTTTAAAATTAAACTTAAAATGAAAAAAAAACAACTATTAAAGTGTATCGCAGGGGACTATTTGAATGCCCCTTTATCCCAAGTGAGACTATGGTGACATAAGAAGGATAAACCAAAAACATGCTCTTTTAGTTGATACACTCGTATGTGATGGTAGATGGTACATATAGCATATATGATGAGTAGTCGAATGCAAAATCGTGGAGTTGGCGAAATCCAACCTTTTAGATACCGGAACACAATGATCAAATGACCAAGATTGGCATTGCATCCTATTTTTGTATTTCTATAAGACTTTTAGCGTAAATTTTCATGTAATTAAAACATGGTGTGTATATTTCCTAATCACATCGAATCATTTAAATGAGCATTATTGAGCAGTTGGATAATATTTGGCTTTTTACTTTATTTAACTTCTCTATTTATTAATTAATTTCCCAATAAATAGCAGGTGTTAAGAATACGTTTATTATGTTGAAATGTTTGGTGAAGAATGAAAAGAGGCAGTAATAGCGATGATGGTAGTAATAATAATGGCGAGATAAACCATTGGAATTAAAAAGGTGTTATACTGATTGTAAAACCCATAAAAGGAAGGCGGTGACGCTGACTTTTAATAAGTTTCAGATTACTTTTAAAGTTGTCTACAAAATGAAAAGCCGGGTGCTTTAGCATTCAATAACGGGTGCTAAGTAATCACTATAACATCTGTATTGTGTGTAGATAAAAATTTTAGTTAAAAACAAAAATAAAATTTAAAAATCATAAATACAAGGTGTAACAAATAATCTGAATTTAAATGTGTTGAGTGACAAGAGGGGGGGGGTTGTTACTAAACTATATTAAATATTAAACTAGAAACTATCAATTGGAAATACGCTGAAAAATAATAGATGAAAATGAGAGATACAGCCGCTGTACAACAAAACATTACAAAGTAAACCTTTTTATCTGCTTTGTAAAGATAACATTATCTTGGGTTTAGCATACAAAACTCATGTATTAGTGTTTAATTTTTTTTTTGTTTGAAATTTCAATTTGCAATGTGTATTTTCTGGGAAATAAAAGACGGGAATAAGAGGCCGAAATAGATGTTAAGCTAAAAAAATAAGGAATTAAAAAGTGATTCAATAAACGCAAAAAAGGAGAAAAATATCCATCAATTACAATAGCTTTAGCCTAGTGCGATTGTGATTACACAAGAAAAAAAATTAAAACGGAAATTGGCCAATTTTGTGAATTACAAAAAGTTAATTAGAAACGATTCAAATCAAAATCTAGCAGATTTATAACAAGCTAATAGATTTCAACAAGTTAATTGATTGCATTTGTAAGAGAAATAAATTTTGCAATAAAAAAAATTAAACAAAATCAGGTAAATCATAAAAAGGACAAATGATATAAAAGTTGAAATAGGAAAATACAAACCTCAAAATAAAAGAGAAATAATCAAATAAAACTAATTTGCACAAAAAATTTACTATTTGGTAGAAGATAGACTTCAACCATAAAATACATATTCCAATTATAGCACAACAAGGTTTGTATGAAAGAAGTATTTCATCGACATACGAAGTGCTACTACAAAACTAGACTCGTTTACCATTTTTGGAGTATATTAGTGGTATAGATCTTTAAACTGTTTTGTTAATTCAGGCTAAAGTATTAAAAATATACGAATTCAAAGAGTTAGGAAAGCGCAAGTGTGGGGTGATACATGTAGATATACGCTAGCGACCTTGAACTTGAAGCGAAAAAAACAAAGTGAAGCAAAAGAAAAGAGCAAATATAAAACCCAATTTGAAATATTTTTAACCAGTACTCTAGATTAATAAACTAGGATTCGCGTATTTCAAACGGGGCTAAATAGTCATAACGAAACTTCGAACCCTCCCCCTCCCCCTCAAAAAAAGATTTACATTTCAACAGCTAGATAACATTACTTTGAGGTTGCAGAAAAGGAAGCAGTAGAGTAAAAAAAAAGTAATAGTACAGAGGCATAGAATAACAGAGTATTAGGGTACTGTGGCAGCAAGAACAGGGTAATACATAAAAATAAATATGGAAGGGGATGAAGACTCGCTAATATGGAAAGAACTCGGCTTAGTACAAGGGCTGGATGGAACATATATACTAGGCGAGGATATGGCAAAAATACAGGCAATAGGCGGGCAAGAATGGAATAAAGAGGTACTAGGATGGGTTAAGACAAAAGGCGGAGAGGAGGAAAAGGAGAAGGTAGGTGATGTGGAAAAAGTTGTTGAAGAGGGAAATGGGGCGCAAAAAGAGACTGGGAGAATGAAGGGAGGAATAATGCAAGATAAACTTCCAGCAATGGAGTTATGGGATTTCAAGGGAAGTGATGTAACAGAGCTAGGCGAGTTCTTAAATTTTGGATTTTTAGATACGGATAAAACAATGGATATGGAAAGAAAAAATGATGAAAAGGCAAGTATGAGCTTTGATCAAATGCTAAAGGGTATGGAGTTTGGCACAAATCCAGATGGAGATGATGTATTTAGCCATAATAAAGACGAGAAGATAGGATTTGGAGTCGAAACAAAGCGAGTAGAGGTTGAAGAGGAAAAAAAAGAGCAACACGAGGTACAAAGCACAGAAACCAAAAAAATATCGCAAAAGAAGGAAAGTAATGCCAGATATAGTGATGATACTAGTACAAGTGATACTGAAAAAACAAAAGGGAGTGAAATAGAGAAAGAAAAGATAAAGCGAATGGAGCGAGAGCAACAAGAAAAAGCGGAAAAGGAAAAGGCAAGAAGGGAAAAGTTTATGAGGAACGGGCAGTCAAGAGTCGTGAAAGAGTTTGATTTGCTAGAGTTTGATAAGCTTATGGAGAGCGTAAATGAAAAGATTATGATAAAAGCAAATGCAAAATATAGCGGACTACTATTGACACCGTCAACAGCAACATTGACAACGTCAACTACTGGCGCCAAACCAAAAAAGTTGAGTAAGAGACAGCAACAACAGCTTGAGCGGGCGCAAGCGAAAGCGCAAGCACAGGCAGTACTACAAGCGCACCCGAGTGCCCAGACGCTGGCTGTTGGGGGGACTGAAAAGAAGGGTAAAAAAGTAAGTAAAGGCAGTAGAAAAGAGCAGCAAAGACAGCAAAAAGAGCTAAGAATGAAGCAGGAAAAGGATACGTGTGATAAAGTAGAAGCGAATGTAAAAACGAATGCGTATTTAGAAACCGATAGTACCGGAGCCGATAATACAACTAAGAAAGGACGCAGAAAGACATCAATTGGACAACAAATGATTGGAAAGCGAAAACAAGGAAATACTGGACAGTGTGTTAGTTCGAATACGAGTAGAAATGAGAATAAGACGAAAAATAGTAACGAGCAGGGAAGCACATATGATGATAAGCATACTCGCGGAGGTGAGAATGTGATTGGAGGCCAAGATCAAACAGGAGGCAGGAGCGAGGGGCATATAGAGGTTGTGAATAGTGGTGAAGGCGGCAGAAATGATGAGAATGATAATGATAATAGAAATAGTGATGGTGATGGTAATGTTGATAGTGAAGAAGAAGAGGAAGAAGAAGAGGAAGAAGAAGAGAAAGAGAAAGAAGAAAAAGATAAAGATAATAATGAAGGAGAGCAAAGCATAAATACTAGTCAACTGCAAATAAAGTTGAGTAGTGGTAAACTCAAGCGTAAAGCCGACGGAAAGAATAAAAAGGTATCGAATGTTGTAATCAAACAAGGGATAAAGAGTAAAGAGGGTGGTACAAAGAGAGTAAAAGTACGCTTGAATACTCAAGATAAAGGTAAAAAAAATCTTGGACTTTTGAGATTAACAAGCGAGTATATTAGATCGTTATCGTTACCATTATTTCATAAAACATGTGATTTTAAGTGTTTGTATATATATTTTATAAAATTTTATTAAAAGAAACAATAATTAATTAAGGAGTTCGTGGATTCTATATTTAGGAACGATAAAACTTGAGAAATTGGAAGTAGATAAATTATTGGAAAGAGATAAAGAAGGAGCTGAATTGAGAATTGGAGGCAGGTATGAAAAAGAGGGAAGGAAAAATAGTATAGCTAGTGTGAATAGACATTTTCACCAGGCATATCAGGAACTACTTAACGGCAAAATAAAATCAGGAATGTTTCCAGAGGCTAACGGTTGTAAATATGATTACGGTGGGATGGAGTGGGGGGAGCAAAATATAATGGCGGTTAACAGACCTGGAAACCGCAATGATGGCAGAAGTTGGGTCCAGTTATTGGTGGTCAGCAACATAATCTCGTCCAAAGATATGAAAAACACCAAATCACCTGCCACTGCTTCGTCTACATCGACTATTACAACCTCGAAATTACATAGTGGCGTGAATGGTGTGATGATGCCGATTGGAGAGATTGGTATTGAAATGGATGTAGCAAATGATAATAATAATAATAACAATAATAATATTGGTGGTAGTGGCAATAAATTATTTTTGGATAGGCTAGGAGAGACAGTGCTAATTAACCAACCAACAAGTGGTAAGACGCATATATATCGAGTTTCCAAGGCATCCAAGAGTGATTGGAAGCTCATCAATAAGTTGGATTCGAGAGGAGGAATTCGCTCGGTTTGCTGGTTAGGCGACTACACATACTTTAATATAAACAATTGCGGTAAGGCTATTCATGGAATTGGAAATATTAGGTATGAAGGTAATGTGGTAGAAAAAACGATTATGCTGCAACCAAATGTTGCAAGAAAGATAACGAGTTTGGAACTGGAAAAAACCAAATTTCAAGAATATAAAGCTGAAAAAAGCAAAAGGTCTGGCCCAGGGCACAAATATTTTCGGTTAAAAAATAATATCAGCAATACCAATACTGGTGGGGATAAAATCAAGAGCATGAGATTGTGCAAGGAGTCAATAGTTTGTCTAACCAGTCTTGGATTGTTGGAGGTACACAAAATCTCGACCCTAAATGACGTAGATACTGATGTGAATGCCAAAAATAGACATAGTGCTAATGATAGAAGTAATAGCTTTGGGATCGATGGTAATGAAGATGGAAACATCAATATAAGACCTTATCAATTACCGATAAACCTCGAGAACACACGATATGGTCGAAACAGTAGTGATAATAAGGATGGCGGAGCGGGTGGAATTAATTATGTTATAACACACTCAGATATAAACTACAGGTTTGATAACTGGGAAATTGTCTTGAATGTGTTGGCGAATTGGAGATTATCAAGTCCCAATGTTGGTGGTGATAGCGAGGACGTACTAATGATGTATATTTTACGAATCAATACCAATACAAACAATATGGAGGCGTTATTTTCGAGCCAAATTGCGAATAATCTTTTAAGAACAGTAGCGAGAGACAACGGTTTGGGTGGCACCAATGGTAGCAATAAACTTATTGATGTAAAACTAATTCCAAATCCATTCAGACTTCCACGAATAGTAATTGTGACAAGTGAATACAACAACCAAACCCAAGTGTTTGAGAATCGTGTTTCAAGTGTGGAAATGATTATAAATAGCAATGATAATAACAACAACAACAACAATAATAATACTACTGGTAGTGATAGTGATAGTGATAGTGGAGTGATAATACTTGGATTTAGGCTGGTGACAGAATCTTTAGAAATCGATGAAGGTTGTTATCCTACAAATATCCAGCTAATAAACACAAATCCGTATTTACTAAACCGACAACTCAGTGACCAGGATAGTATTGCGGATGAATTTAGTAATTACTACGCCAATTGGGTCGTTTGGTGGTCAAATGGAAAAGCAACAGTTTACCATCTACCTGAAAATAACCAAAAACTTGGCCAACCCAACTTTCAAGACCACAGCTATAATCCAACGGTAAACACCAAAGCAACAGTGGTAATTCAACCATTTGTATTCGATACAGAATTTGTTGTGAAAGGTTTATTTTCGACGGATGGAGATTTATATTCTGTTCTTGTTTCATCCTTCGCACCACAAAATAACACTGTTTTGGGTGGAGTTCGAACTCAACCTACACCATTACCACAATTAATGATGTTGTACAATAATGTTCGACTTTTAGATGTAGAGGATGAAGCTAATAACTATGGTTTATTGCTCTCACGATTACAATTCTCGCCATCTATTTCCACAACCTTACCATTACCCTTGCCACTATCATCACCACCATTACCATCAAAATTACAATCTCCATTTTTAATGCCATCGTCTGTGCTTTCTCAAGCCTCACAACACCAACAACATCAACAACATCAACAACATCAACAACATCAACAACATCAACAACATCAACAACATCAACAACATCAACAACAACAACAACAACATCAACATCAACAACAACAACAGCTTCAACAACAACAATTTAACAAATACCCTCATAGTAATCATTTGTTATTGAGCCGTAAATATTTTTATGCTTACAAGCTAACATATAAAATTTTGAATCGATTGGATTCAAGTGATCTAGTATATGTTCTTCGCTTAGTCCATCCAGATGACCTTGAGCCCATTTTGTCGACATGTTGCACATTACTATCCAAGCCTCTAGGCGGAAAGCCTCTTATTTTGAATCCCACTTTATCCTTTACCAATTCATGGACTGTATTACTTGGAATTGCAATGAAACTGTTTTCTTCATGTGCTGATGGTACAAATTCCTTCAAAAATTTCTTTACCTTGGCTACCAACCCAAATACAAATGTAAAATCAAATACAAGCATAACTGCTAATTCAAATCCACACCCCGAAATCTATCAACATCTAACCACCAACCTCTCACTTTTGCTACACTATACCTCCATCTCCTCTCTTAATCATACACATAACGTCTATTCTTGGTCCTCTATTCCACTTCCACTCTCACCCAACTTCACTTCCACTTTCAACTCAAACCTTAATCCGAATCTGGCTGCTCTATCACCCAACACTTTTATCGAATGGTCTGCTTCTTTCCCCTCATTATTTTCTCTGGCTATCTGGTCGACACTCTCGTTAGGTTACTATTTTTATGGGTTGGTATCTTGGTTTAACGAAAATAATTTTTCACTGATTTCTTTTCTTCAAAACCAAAACAATAATTACCCTCGTGGTTATGGTAATCCAAATCTTGAAATTCCTATCTCTAGGCTATCACTACTGTTACTACCCCAAACTATCGACTTGTTGTCTCAAATTCTTGAATTCGTAAAATTTATCCGTAACGATTTATTTACAAAACTAAACACACTCAATCACTACTTTTCCAATCCAAACCTAAACCCAAACTCGAGCCCAGTTTCCAATTACAATAATAACCCGAGTATGTTTGCTAACCAAAACATAAACTCACATATAATGCTTAACCATCATCAAAACTTATATCAAAACTCAAGCCCTAATCAAGCCCACAACCCAAATCAACCAACAAGCACAAACTCAAATACAAACACAAACACAAACACAAACTTAACCAACAATAATCCTTGGTTTTTCAACACCACTTTCAACACCATTTCACACTACATCAAACAACTACAATTAGCTACATGCTCTGTCTTTCCTGTCAATCTGGATTTCATCGAGCATTTCATAAACTCAATCAAATCCTTTGTCTACTCAAACATCAATTTGTATCACTCTTATCATTTCCATCACAACAGTAATTCTGTCGGCTCTTTTCCTCCCAGTTTTTCTTTTGATTCTTCTTTGCTGTTTTCAACAAAACTTACTCTCTCCATGCTACTTTCTTCCCATCATAACAACAACAACAACAACAACAACAACCGCAACTCCAATCCCAATACTTACCCTAACGCCAATCCCAATGCTAATCCAATTTCTACACCCAATTATAACCCCAACTCTACTCCTAATCTTTACTTTAACTTGGTTACAAACTTTGCAATTAAACTGTTTTATCAATCTGATATTCTGCAAATATATATCAAAAACTCATCGCAACTGTTATTTTCCAAAACTGATATGTACAAAAATCCACATCATACTAACCCTGGAATCAACAACAACATCAATACTAATGGTAACAATACAATGTCTCTTATCAGTATTCTTTCTTGTCAATCCCCCATTCTCGATCCAACCTCTTTCTCTCCCTTTCTCAGCAGTCCCGATCTACTATTACTATGGAAATCTACTGACCCCACTAACCAAATTTTGACTGGTTCTAATGATACAGCTCTGAACTCTCGTCATCTCTCCCAATTCAGTCCAACTGTAGAATTTTATAACACCTGCCCAAGCCCACTTTTTTCTAATCTTTCATTCTTTGTTGATAACATCAAAAAAGTCTCATCCACTTTCCAGCCATCCCCTCCATTACTGTTAAAAACCAATACCTCAGCCAACACGTCCAACAACCTTTCTACACTTACAAATACAATCGGGGCTGAGTTATCTCTAAACCACAAATATTTACATCCTCATCCTCTACCTGCCGCAACTTTATCAAAGGCCAACTCTCTCAAAAACAACAACAATAATGCTGGTTATCTTTTGAAAATCTGTAACCTTTGCGGTCATTTTTCATCCACTACACCAACTTTCAACTCTCCAAAAAGTGCATCTTCTTCTCTTCCTTTTACATTTCCTTCAACTTTTGGAAATCACGGTGGTAATAGTAATGGTAATGTAAATGTTCACCAACAAAGCATCTGCTCTCTCTTCGATCGCCATTCCAGTACTTGCGTGTGCGGTGGTTCGTTTTTTACTCTTTCAATTTAATCCTTACTTTGTTATATTGAAAAATTAATTATGGTTTATTAGCCTAATATTATTGTATACGTTTCCTGTACATTAATTTAGTTATCGCCCTATTTTTATATATTAAATTTAGTACCTATTGATTCTACTCTTATCTTTTAGTAATCAAATATATTTCTCATTATCTGTAGACATGCACACTAAACACATTTCAAATAGATGTGTATATATAAACCCGATTATTCAATTTTTCTTTTCTTTTTTGGTCAATTAAATACATTTACCCATAAACCTTCCTATACTCTCTGTACTGCCAAAACATGTTCACTTTTATTTATTGTGGTTCTGCATATCCAATGATAAATTGAATGAGTGGCAAGCCAATTAGAAAGCTCAGGTTTGAGACCCAGAAAATTAGCCCAACTTCCAAAACTACCTATCCTCTTATTTGATGTTTGTTGTGCTGGTTAGAGCGGAATAATAAAACAGTTCAATAAAAAAAAACCTTAAATAAATGAGAAAAAAAAAGAGCACAAGGTCTAATTCTAGTATTTGTATACAGCATTCTATTTGTATAATAAAGATAAAGAGTCCACAATCCATTTCATTCACGATTCTACTCCCCTCGCTTAAACAATATATTTAGGTAACAGTAATCCAAATCTAAATCTAAATTCAAATATAAAAGGAACATAGAAAATCCTCAAGATTATCTCGGTCCATAATGTCTTCAGGTAATCGGGAAAATGTTTTCCCAACCCGAATGTAAGTTTCTCCCTTATAACTAAACATGTATACACATATGTATATATTCCTCAGGAATGTACCCCCCCCCCCCTCCCCCCTCCTCCCTCTCCTCATCTTTTTGTAATTTTAATTGGGAAAGTATAGATATCTTGTGTGATTTTCTTTTTCAATTTGTTTTATTGTTATAAAATAATCCAAATGATTGTTATACAACGATTTTTACTTAGGAATCTTCAAAATACAAAGACCAGATTGAAGGGTGCCGAAACCGGACATTCACTACTAAAACGAAAGAGCGAGGCGCTGAACATTAGATTTCGCGAAATTATCAAGAAATTACAGGATTCCAAGCTGAAGTTGGGCACAGTGATCCAAGACGCGTCGTTTTCGCTGACCCAAGTAAATTATGTAATAAACGATGGTGTTGTGGCGCCTTCATCCTCCCGATCATCATATTCCTCAACGCTTGGCAGTAGTGGTATTGGTGGTGGGAAGAGTACAAGCAGTATTGGCGGTGGAACTAGTGAATTTGGTTATTATGTTCGCGAAAATTCAAAAACTGCTTCAGTTATCGTTGATTCGCGGTTGGAAAATGTGTCTGGTGTGGTTTTACCAAAATTTACGAAAATAACAAATAAACAATTTGTCTCATCAGGACAGCCTAGCACTACTGGCGGTAATAGTGGCAATATTACACCCAGAGGTACAGGTACGAACCCTTCCTCCCCCCCACCGTCCTCCACATCATCACCTGCTATAGCCACATCACATCATTTACAGCTAGCAGGGCTAAGTGGCGGCAGTCGACAAATTCAAAACTGTAAAGTGAAGTATACGTTGGTGCTGGACAACCTGATAGAGTTGGCATCATTGCAAACTTCCTTTTTGTTGCTGGATGAGATTATTCGTGTGACGAATCGTCGGGTCGCAGCTATTGAGCATGTGGTTATTCCACGAATCAGGAATACTATTAGCTACATTTCTTCGGAACTTGATGAACAAGATCGTGAGGAATTCTATAGGTAAGCTACTCTGTTTTTCTTGTTTTTATTTTACTTTTTATAATAATTTTGTCATTATAGATATCAATAACATGCTGACTTTTTATTTGGTAATTTGCATATAGATTAAAGAAAGTACAGTCAAAAAAGAAGGAAGCCTCAGAACTTGAACAGCTCGAACAGGGTCAGTTAAGCATTATTATTATTAGCGTTATTATTAGTAGTATTGTGTTTATCTTGTTTCTAGTTTATAATTAGTCCAGAAGATTAAAAGCTTGGTGAAAATGATATATTTAGAAGCTTCTGCGGAATACGGCTATAAAGATGATACTACACCTCGGGATATGCTTATGGAGATTTCAGACGTTGATATAATTTTCTAGTAGTAGCCTTAAATATCTTTTTATTGACTATTATTTTATGCTTATCTTTTTATTTAAACTACAATTAATGATACTTAAAAGAACATTTTATAATGAAACATCTAAACATAACTATATAAATACCTGTAAAAGGAAGAAGCTAAAACAAAGATTATAAAAGAAAATACAAGGAAAAGACACTAAAGGAAAATAAAGGAAAGGAAAGGTAAAATCGAATAATTGTATCCAACCTTCAAGTTCTTTTCCTGTTTCTGGAAGGGGAAGGGCTACGAGAGTGATAAGAGTAGTGGGGCGCGGTAGGTGAAGGAGCAGGTGAAAGTGAGGGTGAGGGTAAGCGCGAGGTATTATGTGGTGATGGGGATACGGGCGATCCACTAACTGGGCGATACGATGTGAATTCCTCTCTTTCACCCTCTGCATTTGGTTCTCCTGGCTCGCCTACAATACCAGCAAATTGTTCTTCTTGCAATTGTAGCTGTAGCTGTCTTTCATGTTCCTCATCCTCAAAGAAGGGGTCTGGAGGAGGAATATCGAGCCATGGTGGTTCTTCAATCCCCGATTCGTTATAGTAGTTTCTTATAGCCAGAGTTATTTTAGACTTTTCTATTGTTGTAAAAAAGATGATAAAGTTAAAGTGAAGGTTGGAATTACTAATATGAGGTACTATTACCCACTTGGATATTTGTTGGTTTTTTAATGAGAAAAATTTAATAGTAATAACAATGGTAATGGTAGTGATAATAGTAGTTTGATACCTACCGTTTATAAATAGATAAATGATCCGGTGTATAATCCGTTCGATAAACCCAAACATTCGTTCAAAGAGTCCTCCGACAGTTTTCGCTATACTCATTTACGGGAGTGCTTGTTCTTTTTATTTTTTTATTTTTTTATTGCGTTGTGATGAAAAGTGTATATGTCAGTATATTTTTTAATAATAAAAAAATGAATATGAGTTTATTGCAGTTTATTGTAGTTTGTATGTGTAAATGTATGAAATAATGTGTTATGTTGTGTGATGTTATGAATGATCAGTGCAAGTAATACATATTCAGAGGTATTAGAAAATGCAAAGTATATTTGACAATAATAAAAGATGATTAAAAAGGCTTAACTATTATTTAATCAAAAAGAAAAAGGGAGGACTAGAAGGTAGGAGAAAGCTAAAATGTTTTAAATTTCTAAAAATCTAATATCATAGTTTGGATATGAAATCAGCCACCGAAACTTTTTTATTTCTTTTCTTTTGCCACATATCACCATTTTTATTCGGTGTATATATTCTATAATAAACATAATTTATCCACCAACATATGCATGAAATATATTCACGCTTACAAACCTCTAATAAAAAAAGATAATACTCTTTATTTCATTAGAAGCATTGTCTAGCATTAATGTTAATTCGGTGGTTCGAAATATAATTGGCAAAGGGTAGCCACGATAAAGGATCTGTAGAATTGGTGGTATAGGTATCCGTTTTTTCATCAGGCAGTTCTGGATCCAGCAAAAATGAGGGACAGGTATTTGCAAAGATTTTTGGTACACCTAAAGTAAATGAATAATAAAAAAATACAAGTATCATTGAAAAATAGGGGGTAGAGAGTAAGGGATAAATGATAAGATAGATAAACGGATATATTAGTTTTTAGTGTAGTGGAAAATAAACTTACCATGGTAACTAGACCGTACTCGTTTGCAACAAACCAAAATGTCACCACTTCTTAGACGTATAGGGATCACATTTCCATCTTTTCCATCTTTACAATGATTAGTGGCGGAATTAGCACTACTGCTGTTGGGACAATCAGTCGTATATTCATTGGTTCCACTATCAGATAACAAATATATACAACTACATCCAAGACTAATGGACACCAATGGCGCATCCATATTGACTTCACTTTTGTCAACATGGGCAAGTAAACAACTAGTCGGGTTATAATAATTGATGATACCAGCTTCAACAAAGTATTTCTTGGGATCATAATCATTTAATATTGTTGTACTATTGTTTTTATTTTCGGGTTGTTGGTCGGCTGATGCAGGATTGTTATCTTGTAAGTGGGCATTATGGACGCCATAGATTATAGTTTTGAATAGATGTTGTATTTTGGGGTTTATGTATACAGGTGGGTTAGCATTTTCGGTGTTTGATGAATTTGCTGGCATGTTGTTGTACGATTTTGTTGACCAATTGTATTCGAGTCCAAAAGTGGTCCATCGCCAGTGATCCACCAAGTCTGTTGCAGACTGGTTAGATGTATAGAACTTGGATTTGGGTTTTGTAAGAGCAAGATAGTCTGACTGATCCTTTTGTTCTTGTTCTTGTTCTTGTTTTTGTTTGTTTTCTTTTCCATTGTCTAGGTTCGATTGGTGCTGCTCTGGCTGATTAGTTTTAGATAGAGCACAGCTACTCGAATCTGTACAACCAAATGATTCAGAACGTACAACTTGTAGTAAGTCACTAGTTGTTTCGGTTTGTTGCTCTTCCAATAGTTTCTCGAATAACGACTGAGTTGTAGAATTAATATTTTTCCAAAAGGGATGCAGGTTTGTCTTTGTCACGGATAATGATAGAGAATTTGGATCAATCGTATTGATATCATTAGTAGTTGTAGTCGTAGTTGTAGTTGTAGTTGTAGTTGTAGTTGTAGGAACAGCTCTAGAAAATTCACATAAACAGTCCCGAACTAAACTGCGTTGTGCTGTGGGTGTGAACGGGTTGGGTATAACTATAAGACCATCAAACCCATCGAGGGTATACGCCCTTGTTATACCAGCAGCAGTAGGATCAGTGTTGGGGGTGTTCGAATTATCATGTACAAACGTGACAGGATCCAATTCGCCAAAACAATGCTGGAGGATCACTTCGCGAACACCAAATTTCGCTCTAGAATCAGGACAGGCAAAATCAATAACACGGGAAAAATCAATGCTGGCTTCATCCTTGCGACGAAAATTGCGCTCCAGCTCACGAAATGCGCTATGATTGAGTGTGGAATTGGCAGCCACAGCAAGGCGTTGTCTTTCTGCAAGTTTACGTTGTCGATTGGAGAGTCGTGGAATAGCTTTTTGATCGGGATTTGGGTCGTTATTCATTTTATTTGTTTTTGTACAGTTGTTTGTTCTGCTGTTCCTTTATTCTCTTCTCCCTTTTAGTATTTATGATTTTTTCTTGTATTTACCAAGTTCAAAAAGTTGAGACAAATAGAAATAGAAATCGAAAATGAAAATGAAAAAATTAAAATACAAAGGATAGATTTATCTATGGTGCCATATTAATTAGTATATTATAACTTTTTCTTTATTTCCAAAAACTAATTGATTGGATTTTACTTTATGAATAGAAAAAAAGATAACTAGCGAAAAAAAATAATTTAGTCGTGCGGGGCATCATCAGCATCGTTAGAGGAGGCAGAGACAGGAGCAGCAGCAACAGCAGAGTCAGCGCCAGAAGAACTGCTTTCACTTGCGTTTTTTTTGTCTTTGTCTTTATATTCATCCTTAAACATGAGCTTTTCTTGTTCGATTTTAAGTTGTTCATCAGAGTTGAGTTTTGGAGCAATTTTGTTAAGACTAAGCTCGGCATCTAGATTGTCAACAGGTTTGACTTGGTCATTGTTGAGGTGAACAGCAGGATCTTCAGCAGCAGGAATTGGAGGTGCATCCTGTTGTTTTTGCTGTGGACGAGGAGATGGAGGTGGAATAGGAGGTTGTGGCCTGTACTTGGAACAGTCGTAATCCCAAGAAGAAAAGTATTTTGAGCGTTTGCAGCTAGACTCGGACCAAGAAGAAGATCCATACGATAGGGGACTAAGACGGTAGAAGGCATTGAAGATAAGAAGGGTCAGGACAATGTAGACAATGTTTTTATGGCCAGCCTTGAGTCTGCGAGTCGACAAATCAACAGTAAAAATGAACAAAAGAATGGAGAACCACAGAGCAGGCAAGTAGTGGTGAATAAACAACTGACGTTTCATAATAAAGAAGGGGAAGTAGTGTAGTGCCCAGGAAATGGCAAAAAAGCCACCAGCACTGAAATAGACGTTCCGCACTCCTCCCAGCTGGTCACGGTATCCTCGCTTGTCACGCAGAGCAAGAACAGCTTGAACTACAGCAAACAGTGCAACAGAAGCGAGTGACAATAGCCAGACTATTGGGTTACCCAACAGATACACTGCATTGGTCTTTGTTGACCAGTAGCCAATTCCCCGTCGCATCCACGGCCAAGTATGTGGTCGCGACTCGTAAAAGTGCGAACTGGTCAGACCGTTGTTTACTCGCAACATGACTTTATGAGCCTCAATTAATTTGGCTAGGAAACCTGGTGTTTCGTACTTGGCTATCGGTGCATCCTGTGGCATAGAGGGGTGGCTGGCTGATTCGATGCGCCATAGAGTTCGTGGAACCTTTGCGTTTTTCATACACGTGACTTCGGTTTGCTCAAATGCCCACTTGGGTAGTTTTACTCGATTGGAATATAACGCACACCGCTGGTTGCGGTGAATCAGTCGGAACTTGCTGTGGATCGACATTAGTCGCTTTGTCGAATCTGGCACATTCTTGTTGCCTTCAATGATTCGTACAATCCAGTCATCGTTATCATCTCCCTGGAACTCGTCGTCTCCATAACCAGACACTTCATTATGGTAATCCTTGGTTGTCACTGGTGCTCGCTTATCGTGAGAATGCAAGCATCGACGTGTAGATACATGTCGCAGCCTAATAACCTCGCCTGCCTTTACTGGTACCAATTTCTTGATGTCGCCATTCTCAAGCGCCTTTTTGTGCATCTTTTGTGTCCTCTCAATCACCCAATAGTTATTATCGTCACGATATCCATATAGTGTTATCTGTTGTTGCTTAGATCCTGTTGTATACTTTGATGCATGTGAATGCAAATATCCATTGTTACTCGCATGGTGTCTGAGTCGAATCACTGATCCATAGTACACGTCCTGGAATGTCGGCTGTATCTTGTCCATTCCATCCAATGTACCTTGAAACTCTGGGCTCATAAACGCATCTCCGCTTCCTGATTTATGAAGTGTCCTGAAATGTACGGCAAACCAAAACATATACACTGCAATTGGTACAGCTATCAATCCAATAGCTCTCCCCAAAATATGTTTTCCCACATCCCTCATTGATACTCGATAGTCCGTTACCTTGTTCCACAAATCTCCAACTGTCCACAGCCCAATTGATGCCACCAAAAACAATCCTACCCATTTGCTGCTCATTGTATTACCCAAACTCATTCCTGTGGCTACCAAGTACACCCACCATCTTTTGCTAAACGGCCGTTTCTCTTCCCGCAAAAACAGTCCCCAAAACATTGTTGTCAGTCCTGTATAAAACAACAGCGTTGAATCAAGCAAGATGTATCGTGATATTGTCACATACGAGTTTTCCAGCATCACCGCTATCGCTCCAAATAAACTTGCCTCATCACTTCCTCCATATACCGCTATTGTAATATACGTTATCGGAACCATCATCAGCCCTGCAAGTGCTGCGAATAGACGCATAAATACATATGGCACTCCTGTTGGTCCATACTCTAACCCTATCGTTTTGAAATCGAACACTCCATCATACCCTCCTAGTTTACCTACTGCTGCAAACGACATTTTTGCAAGTGGTGGGTGTACATCCATAAAATATGTCTGGTTTATATACATTCCTGCATGCTTTCCAAAATGAACCTCGTCAAACCTATGTTTTTCATATTATCACTACATATTAACATCCTCTCTCAACCCCCCCCCCTCACCCCACTTCAATCTCATCTCTCGTACCATACAGCGTTTATAGATATTTAGTATTATCACTTACACTACTTGAGTTGGCCATTTTAGCCTCCATAGTCTAATGAACGCCCCGAACAGTACCAATAGTATAATCGTCATCCAATTCTTTTTGGTAAAAGTTCGTCTCCTGGTTCCTCCCTGCTCCACTCTCCTCCCATTGAAATATTGGTCTCCCTTCTGCTCATGCTCGTTAAGATATCCTCCATCCTGATCGTAATGGCTGTATATCCTTGTCACGTTTCCGCTGGACATATATCCATGAAGCTTATGTTCTCCATCGTCCTCGCCCTGTCCAAATACTGGACTTCCTTTCTCAGCCTCCAATTGTCCTTCCGGGCTCATTAGGATGGGTAATTCATACCCTTGATTTCCACCACCTCCCGGTTGCTTTCTATATCTAACCCTCTCTGATCCCATCCCTCTTTTACCCTTCTTTATCTTTTTTTATTGTTAAATGATCTTTTATATGCTGAGATTTATGTACTTGTTTATTTAACAATTGGCTTGGCTTGTTTTTTCTTTCATAATATAAAGTATACTTTAAAATAGTATAGTACACTATGACGGGGATAAAAATACAAAATTTTAATTTGCTGTCTATTTATCGTTTGTTTTTTACACACATTGTTGGGCTATTAAAATTCAATTATTAACAAATCCCGCAATGTTTTCTTTTTTTTTATGCACATATCTACTAAGCAAAAGAATAATGCGATATAAATATAAAGAGTATTTTGTTACTTTTACGGATTTTATTGGATCGCGCTTTTATTATTTCATCCATTTCCGTTTTCATTTTCACTTTTGTATTTATTTTTTTTTGAATAAAAAAAAATCCCTTTTAGATATTAGATTATCCTGAAATTCGCTTTGTTTGACCAAGTTCAACATTTTTCATTAAACTACTTTGCCTTGCTTACTGAATCTTGCATAAATCATTTTCCAATGTTTTTTAATCTGGGTTATTAGTTTTTCCCCATCACGCTTTTATTTTGTAGAACTATTTTTGGCCAAATTTCCTATTTAATTTAAGAACTTTCATTATTCACCCACATTCCCAATAACGTAACTCATAAATTATATACACATACACGTAAACAAGTCTTGCTCCCTTCCCCCTTGATCACAATTATTTATGTTGATACCGTTATATATTATTCACTCCCTCCTCTCGTCCTTTTTTTCCACACCAAACCTTTTCCCCATACTCTTGCATCCAACAGCATCTAGAAATGTCCTCGGTGCTTATCGCTTTTACTTTTCTGTTTATTTATTTTTAAAATAAGGACAAGTCATATAAATACAACACAACCACACCCACCACTTTCAAAGTTACACTCGCTAATTCATATACTGACACTTTTAAAAGATTCTATAATTTCCCCAAGTATGCCAAGTAGCTTATACATTTAACAGAATACATCCCTTCCCCTCTCCCCTACAAAAAAAAAACCCCCCAAAAAGACCAAATCAAAATGTCACGTAACTATTATTGGTAACCATACCATAAATTCACAAATTAGTCTCTATGAAATAAAAGGTATATAAACTGATCCTGTTTTCTACTCTATATCATCCACCCATGTTGAATTTCTACATTTCTCTTTACAACAGACAAAAAAGAAAGAAAGAATAATTCTAATTTCAATAAAGAACCCACATCTTGACTTGGAATAGTTTCTCTGGAAATCCCTTCTGGATCCTTCGGAGCTTGACTTTTAGTCCAGCCCGCTTAAAAAGATCCTCAAACACAACAGATGCCCGTGTAACACTACTATCTTCTTCATCTATCACATAATTCCGTGTGCTAGTGTTTTCCTTCACTACTATAAATCCACGATCATTTGCCTTCAACCCTTGTTTACATCTCTTCAGAAAACTAACCAGATCATCTATTTTATTTTTTCAACAACTGAATAAAACGTCACAGGCATTAAAAATACAAACACCAACACATATGCAAGCATCTCTTTTTTTCCCCTTATAAATCTTCATCCAAAAGAGCTGATAATTAAAAAGATTAAACACGAGTGGTGTAGCGCTCACTTACCATCTGTCAGGTGGCTTAACACCCACTGGCACCATATTACATCGTATCGCTCCTTTTTTGGCGTAAAATCTTGCAACCCAGAAACATACATATCGAGCATTTTTTTCACTTCAACAAGGTCTTTTAAATATACCGTTCGTGCAGTTTCTACAAATTTTGCCTCCTGCTCAACCAAATCTATATAGTCAAAGTAATCCGCCAGCAAAAATCTCGAAATTCTGCCAATGCCTGCTCCACAGTCTATTATTTATGTACATGTGCAAGTGTTTATATTCTTATTCACCATTTAAAATCAGTTCACTACCTTTGTAAACAATATACTATTATAACTGCACAGCTTTAACAGCTTCATGTTATTAGGAATGTGGGATTCAAACCGATTAGTACGTACCTAATGCGTATTTTTTTTCCTGATCTACATTGCCATTTCCTGGTCCCTTATCTGTCAATAATATTGAATCTAACAATGCTCGCGAATCCTTCATATCTGGTTCGTGCGTTTCAGGTAGTCCGCCGAGCATTCCATTTTCTGTAGATTCGATCTGTTCCCAATATTTTTTTGCATCAAGATACCAATCCTCCTTTCGTTTCACTGTTACATTACTATTATCCATGATCATATATTATTCCTTCCTGTTCTATTTCCCAAGTATTAGGTTGGTCGTGCTTGACTTGTTTTGTATAATAGTTAATGTAAATTTGGTTTAATGAAAAAAAATCCTGAATTTGAGAACTGGTATTTTTTGTTATTGAATAACTCTGTGATTTCAATTTTGCTGATGGTGTGAATCGTCCACAAATCGGATGTAGGGGGTTTGGATGTTTCAAAATTGGCCGAAACTCACCCATGTGCTGGGAAAAATAGATAAAATAAAATAAAAGTCTGCTTTTACCGCACATTTGGATTATTGATTTTGGAACGAGGACAAGCGACATCAAAACCATTCCAAAAAAGCATTCAAAAAAAATAAGATGGTATGGGAAAGGAATATGTAGTAATTGTTTGTGAATAACCATTGATCATCTGGGGACCTAAAGGAAGAGAGGAGGGGTTTATTCACCTCAACAGACCCCAATACCATACAAAAAGGTGCACTTATTTTATTGGACACACCCACTTTGATTCACACTTGCGAAAAGAGACAGGGTGGAGAGAAAAATACAAAACAAATCGTATCCTTAAATCCTATTCGAGATATCAAAGTCATTTAGTTCTGTCAAAGCTCCTCTCTCGCTTTTTCTTTGGTCGGATAAGAACTGCTTTTAGAAATTCGATCTACCCTACCAGCGTGGTGTTTCTGTTTTTTTCTTCTGTCTTCTATCCTCTTCATTTCTTTTACTGTGGGAAAAAAAGTGCCAGGGTTTTCCATCAAAATACACAATCCAAACATAGTCAACCATGATACTCTCCAATAAAAAATAACTTTATAGTTGAGCTAGTTCAGAACACTTTTCCACATGCTTCTACATACACTTGGAACTGGATTTACCAAACTGACTCACTATCGATAAAAAAATTTTTCCACTTTTTAATAATTTTCTGCATATCATGGGAAAAAGTCAGTTTTGGGGTTTCAGATGCAGATTCTATCACAATTAGATTTACATTTCTCATCTGTGTACCTGCTACCCTATTTTCTATTCTAATCTGTAACCAAAATAGCAAAATTGAATGATTGTGTTATTTCTTTTGTTGTGTTGTTTCTTTCATACCCTCCAATCTCTTTTTAGAGAATGATACTGCCAAACCCAACAAATTGTTTTCGATATATACACCTTTCGAGCATCAAACGCCTTGCTCGTGTGAATAATATAAAGTTGGTCAAAATTCATATATTTGTACTACAATATTTCCAAATTGAGAACACACTCACATGTCATACCTCTTAGGGTATACACTCTAGAGTCAGGAATATGAATCAAGATGGATATATCAGATTAACACACCCCTCCATTCGTTCAATTTATTCTCTTTGCTTAGATTAACTTGACTCGGTGGACAAAAAAAGTAGTGCTAGTTTTTCTGTTAACTGAGTAATATCTTGTTTTGGTATCAGATTAGCAATTGGGTTGATTTGGAGGAGTTAATTAAAATTGGGGTCACGCTTTTATCCACCATCACCATCACCGTCAAGTACTCATTTATTTCGCTATAAATTCTGCTCCCCCCCCCCAGAAAATCAGAGCACTATTTTTCCCCCTTCCACGACTTTCTTCCCACCATCCTCTTTTGTTTATTCTTTTTTGCAGTTTAATTTCAGATGTTACTTTTCCATGAGAAAAAAAAATTTTTTTTTCCACGTTTCACTTTTTTTAGGGGTAATTAGTGGTATTAAAATTTGCGCAAAGTTCTACAATTAAACCAAAAAGGGTATGTTCCCACACTTTTACACTCTTTTTTTTTATGAACATGGATTTTTATTGATGAATTTTTTATTGATGCAATGAAGACATGTTACTATTCCCAAAAGTGCACAGGTTAATATACTCTCTAAAATCAACTAATGAGGACAGAAACGGTTCAAGAAAGCGAAAATATCGAAAACAAAGAGAGGAGAGGGGACAGTTGTAGCTGCGACTACAGGGCAAGCCCAAATCGAGACAATAATACCTCTTTAAATGATAAGAGAAGGAGTTTGTTTTTATATTTTGTGTGTTTTCTGAAAACCAACTCATGGTAGTGGGAAAGTAATACTTTTTAATCTACGAAATTTGTAATCGATTTGAAATATGCTTCAGTTTAGATAGCTTTGGGTGTAGCTAAAAAAAATTTTCTCATCCTTGAACCCGCTCTCAAGAAAACAGGAAAAAAAAAGAAAATCAAATTAATAAATGCAGGAAACAAGAGGACCGATAAGGAAGAGGGTTGTGTTTATGAATTTTTTGTATTTTTACAGCACATTTGAAAGGGAAAGGGAAGGTGCTCCAAATGGATTACAACTTAAGGATATAAATATAAAAATAGGCAAACATTAGCTAATAGATAAGAAATCACATTGGAATATGGTGAGTTCATCATATACTTGGTGAGCAAAAGAGTAGGTGCGTGAGACAACCCCTTCTTCTGATAAATCTAGTTGAACATACCTATTAAACCATCCAAAAAAAAATCATTCCACAGATACACTTATTTTCTATATAAAGGCATCGCTTTTTCTCTTTAAAGAAAAAGTAAAAAACAACATCGGTTCAGAAATACAAAAACATCATTGTCTTTGTCGCCTCCAGAATATATTAATAGCCAAAACTATTACTGCAGATAGAAAAATACTTTCTACCATAAAAAAAGAAAGAACACATCACACATAATGGAGAAATCAGAAGCATGTTCAGCCAAAAGCGTTGATCAGAAATCTGATATTGAAAAGCGCAGCATAGATGAGTTAAAGCGTGATGTACCTCCGCCGGATACAGGGTATGCATGGTTGGTATTTATCTCAGGCATTCTTGTGTTTGTAACTTCGTTTGGTGCTTACAACTACTTTGGGCTATTCCAAGCATACTACCTGAACAAAATGTTTGTAACAAGCAGCGCAACATCGATCTCGTGGATAGGAACCATCTCAGCGACACTTTCCTTGGGACTCAGCGTGGTTTACGGCCCTCTTGTAAGCACAATTGGTCTCCGGTACACAACATTCTTGGGAACAGCATCCTGTGTACTCGGTCTGTTTCTGGCCAGCTTTAGCACCGAGATATGGCAACTGACCTTGACCCAGGGGGTTTTATTTGGTTTTGGATGTGCAATAATGGCGAATGCAGCCATATTTACAACAACAATGTGGTTTGAAAAGAAAAGAGGTATGGCACTTAGTGTTGTTATAAGCTCCGGCTGTATTGGAGCCCTGGCCTCCACACCGCTAGTTTCTTTTTGCCTAACCAAACTTGGAATTGCCTGGACATTCAGAATACTGACCTGTATAACACTCGTGTCAATGGTACTAGCATGTGTCGTATACAAACCACGCGTGGAGGTAGAGGTTCCAAAAAAAGTTATAAGACTGGAAACACTGAAAGATCCGTTCATCATCTACATCTGTCTTGGCTCATTTCTCTTTCAGGTTGGAGCAACCGTACCCATGTTCTACTTTCCCGTATCAATTGGCTCAGTGATACCTGAAGGCATGTCATCAGATACAGTGGCGCAAAATGCAGTTATACTGTATTGCGTCTTTTCATTCCTTGGAAGAGTTTCACTTGTTAAGGTAGCTGAATTTATCGGTCTGCTTACAGTGCTTATAGCATCCCACCTTATAACTGCAGTTGCGACTATGGCGCTGTGGTATGGAACAAACTCTTATATCACATACTATGTTTATTACGCAATCTACGGTTTCTTCGCCGGGGCAATTTTTGTTGTCGCACCTGTAATTTTTGCCAAGTACTACCCACTATCAAGAATAGCAGAGGTCAATGGGCTACAAATGTCGTTTTTAGGTCTATCTTACTTTGTGACTACACCGATTCTTGGATTGGTTTTTGATCATTTTGGACACCGTGAGTCTTACAGCCAGCTAATTGTCATTTGTGCTGTTGCCTTTTTCTTTGCCGGGGTATGCTTTGTATTCTTGAGGAACCATGTAAAAAAGGCTTTAGACAAGTCAAACCGATTTTTCATTTAAATGATGCGGGTATACCTTTGAAGATTTTTTTTTTGCTGGAGTTGATGTTCCGTATCAGCAACTGTGTGTGTAAGAGTTGTAAACTAATAATTATTGTTATTTTACCTTTTATTTTGTAATTATAAATTGGTATATCTATTCACTAATAAATCAAAAATACCAATAAACGAAAGCTGTAAGTGCCATAATACTCATGAATGAGGGGCAAACCTAGAAAAAAAATTATACGACATGCTACTAATCCTACGTTCAGTGTCTACAACGCTGATTAAAAATAATCTGGCAGCTGAGTCAAGAATTCAACAGGACTATTAAAAAGCATTTGATCCTAAAAAATTATAAGAGCGCTGGCTAAAACTAACACCAATAGTGTTTTAAAGTTGAGAAATCTCGTGCAAATACGCGCCAAACAACTTGATCCCAGTTACGTAGTTATATTTATCAAGCTTCTCGTTTGTTAAATGTGCGCCATCATTCTATCTGCCCGTAGGCAGCAGCAAAACATTGGACTTTATGGTTTCCTGCAAAGTAATCGTAACGGGGATTGATCCACCCTCTCTGGTCAGCTCGGGGTCTACACCAAATACGCTTCTCACGGCTTTTGCGCCTGCAACAAAATTGGGGTGGTTTGGAGAAGCATACCACCAATCTCCACTATGAGAACTCTTGACATCCACCTTGAGTTTGGTGTTGAGTTTGACAAACTGATCCTTGATATATTTAGTTGTCAAATCGACTACCTCTTGTGTTCCAATATCTACCAGCCTTACCCTTTTTTTAATATAAAAAACACAAGCGTTGTGATGAGTTTGTAGGTTGATATTACCTGTTATTTTGTAACATTAACCGACTATTATGTTGGGTTTTCTAGAGGGAGGGGGGGGGTTGAAAACCAAAATATTTTCAACTTTCAGGAATAAACAGCTTTGAAACATGGTGGTGTAGTGAGGAGTTTACACTGCTTAGTTTAACGAAATTTAAACCTATATAAAGAAAATATGAACATACTCTGCTCCTAGACCTTCCCATCTAGCCTTAAGTCACTCTGCCATCCTGACAACCTCACCACGGTGCTCAACATCAGCGCTTATACTATATTTATTATTTTATAAAGTGAAATATCGAGTCAAGGGTACTTTAGAGCAAGTGGGCTTTGTAATATCTGTAATGGGTAAATAATAATACAATGCGGTGTATATTTTGCTGACAGTACTTAGGGATGGCTACAACCTCCCGAAGCTGCTCAACCAAGTAGCCAGTGTTGGAATCAATGTGATCAAAATATTCCTGAACCGAAACTGTCATTTTCAATTAGAGTACTATGAGTATATGTGTAAAACCTGTATTTCGGGGTTTCTAATTGTGAAAAAATGGTTAAGAAAAGTGGAGTTTATGTTGTCTTGGTTCGCGATTTCTAATACAATCTTACGTTCTAGTTTGTTTCTAAGCGAACGAATTGGGTTTGTTCAATTATCTCCTGATCAGCAGAACGTTCTGTTTCATCATTTATTTTTGTGAATCCATTTTAGATTCACGTGGAAAACACAGCTTGGATTCCGAAATTAATCAGAATTAGTCTCGCTTATTTTGGTCGATGTGGGATGGGTATACATATCGGTCTATTTATGGAAAGTTAAAATATACTAAAAAGCGTTACAAAAAGAATAAGCAAGACAAGACATTACTATACTGCTATTGTGCTTGCAAGGATAGGTGTGGATGGAGGGAGAAGGCAACAAACTATTTTTGCTATGGTAATAACAACATGTAATACATGAGTTAGACAATAAAGAAGGAAAACACAGGGTATCGGATATAAAATTTGGCTATACCATTTGTTTTTGCAACACATTACAGTTTAATTTGGGTACTGTCTTTCACCTCGGTTGATAAACGCTATAGTAGGGATCAGAAATATTTTATCAGGCTTATATATTGTATCAACTTGTTTTTTCTAACTATTCTGAATTAGCGTAATTGGTTCGGAGCATAACCGTAACTGTCTCGGATAAATACTCGAGTTAGATGACATGTATTATCTTTTTCGGATGAAAACGTCAATTAGCCTGATAAAAAGACATTGGGTTCTATTTAAGTAATAAAATGCTGATCAACACATTACTACTTTTGAATTCTAGTATGAACCAGATAATAATCTCCTCTTTTTTTTACTTTCGCTTTACATTTTATGTTGTTTATTGATCTTGATATATTGAATAGTGCTCCACCCAATTAGTAGACAGATGTAAGTCCAAGTGGTTATACCCAAAAAAGTGTTTCCCACATAAAAACCGCGTTGTATGTCGGTGGTTCCGTTACATTTTTTAGCTAACCACAAATTCTTCACACACAACCACCATTACCTGTTTATGTGATGCAGCAAGACTTGCTTTGATAGTGCGTGCGGTATGAAAGTGGTTAGAATACAAATTGGATTGACAAGAAATTACATATTTTTAATAATTTGATTGTGTAACTAGATACAGGAATAAGCACAAAGCTCATAAGATAGGCACATATTAAAGACAGGATATTTGGGTTGTTGTTACTGAATAACCTCATTAATGCGTCCGTACATTCGTTTTTTCGCACTTTGTATTGGGAAATGAAAAGTGAAAAGTGAAAAATGTATATAAAGATATTTAGATATCCTCCATTTCCCTTAAAAGACAACACCAGGAGTATAAGAGAAACGAGTATCCAGCATCAAAAGAGGGTATATACTAAGGTTTTTCTCACCCGAAAAGCTTTGCAATAACAACAGACAACTCTCATACCAATAAACTGCAAAAGATCGACTCAGATCACAACCCGAAGCTGTTTCGCTAATTTTTTTGAACTTTTTCTCATATTTTTGCTTTCACAGTGGTAAAAAAAAGGTAGTCTTTGGTTTCCTATTACCCACCGATTGATTCACACGCACCGATAAAGTTATAAAGGTAACTTATTGCTCGAGATTTTCTGCCACAAAATTACAGCCCATTGGTATTACAGACAGGTTAAAACTATCATCTACACAATTGGAGAGATGAAAATACGAATGATTATTGTAGTAATATGTGCGTTTTTTTTAACCTCAGCACAAGGCTGTGAAGAAGGCCACAGTAGATGTGGAAAATTCAACACTATTAAGAGTTGTGTTGCTGGAAACTGGATTTCAAAACCATGTCCTCCAAAACGTCTTTGTATGACTACCAGTACTCCAAACGAAGCGTTCTGTAGGAGATTGATTCGATCAGTTCGTTGGTAGCTTTGGTTTCGTTTTTACTGCGTGTGAATATTTTTCCAGATACTTTTCTGTTTTTTTTTTCAACAATCTATTGTGGAGGTAGTATATTTACAATTTTGATTGCTCTATATACTGTTATTCCTTGTGTTTTTGTTCAGCTTTTTTAAAAACAAAATAAAGATACCCAATCCTCCCCCCCCCTCCCTACCTCACCGAATAAAGAGATTTTAAGTTTGATTATTTTTTAAAAAGAGGAGAGTGTGTGAGAAAAGAAGATATAAAAATAGTGGAGAATACAAAGTAGTTACTCTAATAATCTATTCTCTCATAACAAATTAGTGTACATACTATTTCACTGAAATAACTTGACTTTCAAATATGAATATGAGTACAACTACACGTCGCTTTTGACGATGGGTTTTTGTTTACTGGTTGGTTCTTTACCCTTTAAGTCAAAAAAAATGCAGGTCGAGTGGTACTGACATGTTATACAATGAGTTGTTATTAAGTGTGCATTTAAAGATGCGGTCGCAATTAGTGTTGCAAAAATGAGGAGAATTATGAGTATAGCAACAGAATTAGTAATTTGCATTTGATTACTGCTGTATCTCCACATCAAAAAAAAAAGTATGTAACTAATCACAGTTTCCTGGTACAAAATACAGTATACTTTGGTACTCTGTTAAATATTGAATGTGAGAAGTAAAGCTGTAAAAACCAAGTAAAGTGACTAAGTAATTAACTAAAGGTATAGATTCAACAGTTATCCAGATATACGGTATTGGGTGTGGTTTTAACTTTATGACCTGAAGTAGGTTAAAAAAAGCAAACATTATATGCTCAGGGACATGGGTAACAAGTAAAGTGGTGGAGTACCAATGTTAGTGAAATAGCTATATTTTATAAGAATTAGAAATGAATAGTAGCCAGAGCCAGAGTCAAA